>JAIPRL010001791.1:0-73273 GCA_025469235.1 Pemphigus obesinymphae | reverse complement strand
TAATACCATAGAATTCTATAATGTTAATATACTTTACTTATTATTCCTTGAAATGTATATTGTATGCAGTAGGCTTATGAATCATGAGAATTTTTGCACCCTCATTAGTTTTTACCAAGTGCCGCCTGTGCCTACTAGTAAAATTTTTGGTTGGAAATTTCGATATTGAGAAGCAAACTGTATTAGTCCCATGCAAGTAGCTAGTCCATCTACTTCTGCTAATTCACTTATGGTTTTAAATGTAGATATCACTAGAAAAATAAAAATCAAACAAATTAAAAATATTTAAATATATTTTAAAAATATACATGTATTAGTACCATTTTTAATTGTTGTGTATTCACGATATTTGTTAAAAAACATGTTTACGAATTTTCATTTTATCAACTTAAGAATATTGTAGAAAGATAAAACGAAAAATAAAATATCGAGAACAAAATTCTCTAGCGACTGATGAAGCCGATTTTTGATACATGCATTTTTACATGTTTTATAAGCTGTTACAAAAATTAAAAATTGATATTTTATAAGTCACTAGATAATGTTGTTAGCTATAATTTATTTTTGTTTCGTATTTCTAACTTGTTTGTAAGTTGATAAAAATGAAAAATTCTAATGCAAGTTTTTCATTGAAAAATTGTTGGTATGGCGTCCTCTTAATCTTAAAAAATCAATAAATCGAAAAAGGGTGAGATAAAAATTAAGAATTTCTTAATTAGGTAGAGTAGGTATACTAAAATGGAAAAAAAAATTATGAAAATTTTATGAAACATTATTAAAAAAAAAAAAAAAAAACATTTTGAGATTTTAAAAGAGAAATTATAATTTTTACAATATAAATATAATTAAAAATGTATTTAATTTAGTAGGTATTGCTTCAGTAAAATATTTAATGTTTTTTCAATATGTGCCTAGTATAATAAAGTACCTTTAAAACCAGTTTAAAATGCTATTTTGTTTGTTCTGTATTTTCGAAAATAAATACCTAGCGATTACACATATAAAAGGTATTACCTATAACACGGGAAATACTATAAATTAGTCACATATTATATAAGTACCTTCTTCAAAATTGTATTTTTTTTTTCTTTTTAGCTTTTACAGCCCGTGTATAAGGCCTTCGCTGCCTTAACCACTCCTCTCCATTTAACTCCGTCTTCACTGTCTTCAATTTTTGTGCCTTGTGATATTCCAGTAATATCTGTCTTCACCCTATCTTCCCGTCTTTGTCTCATTTACTGGTCGTAGATATAGCTGGAGTATAGATATTCTTTTGATCTTTTAGATAGGAGTTTCGATTTAAATAATTTTGACAGTGCATAATATCCCCTATTCCCTGATGCAATCCTCAATTTAATTTCATTGTGCATATTGTTTTTGTTATTTATATTATTGGTACCTAAGTAACTGAAATCTGTTACTCGTCGGAAGACGAGTACCTCATCTACTTGCAAATCTGCTTGGTCATTTGCAGCTCTTCAAACTACTAAGTATTCTGTCTTTTCTTGATTGACTTTTAATCCTACCGGTTCCGCTGCAGCTTTTATTAGGTCCGCGGTCCTTATTTCCACTTAATTTCGGGAACTACCTAGGTAGGTACCGAATTATCACTATATCATCTGTGTATGCCACCAAGATGTTGTTCTGTCCAAGGATTTCCATAATTTGTTTTTCAAAATTGTATTTAATATTCAAAACTGTATTTTTCAACAGTAAAATATAATTTTTTCTGAAAATTGCCCAAAAATAAAAAATGATAGAACCTAAATAATATATGCAAAACGTATACCATCTTACACCCACAGTAAGTACGTAGTGGTACAATGTATACACAAAAACGAAACAACGCCTACGAGCACAAGAGTTGTGCGCACGTTGTACAACAAATGGATAATTTATATCCATATAATATAAATAATATAGCTATACCTACCGATTCTGTCCTCTCAGAAGGAATAATGGCGACTCTCCTGTGATGGCAGGAGAGTCGTCCTTATTATTTATTTGCGTATATTTATATATTTTTTAGGCATGTATCTAGTCGATTTTGAAGAAAAAAAAAAACATGAATATATATGTACTGTGTAAGCCATTGGATTTGTTGGCACTTGGCGGAAATACGACTGGCCAATTCAATAATATATGGTCGTCATCAGAATGTATATATAGTATGTCTACCGAAAACTGTAAACGTATTGTACGTTATTATTACACGTCATAATATATTAATGGCTGTACAAGAATATTATCGTTTTAATCCTATTGTGACGGATATGATCGGATACAAATATATGTACCATATGTGAACTTTTAGCGCGTGTTTTTTTTTTTTTTCTGTTAACCCTCTATTATTATCCTCGCTATCACATAATAATATGTATAAGCACAATGTTTACAGAGTATTATATACGTTTGCAAATAGTATAACGCAGCTCCCACCCTCCCAATTAGTTTTGCGATTAGACATTATTTTTATGCCTACGTTATTTTTTAATCGTACCGATATATATATCATATGTTATGACATATATACGTATTTATATAATATTATATAGGTGTGCGCCGTGTGTAGAAAACGAAAAATCTGTCAAGTAAAATGAAATATATAAACTTGCGACAACCTATATAATTTTCATGCAAGTAAAGTAAATATACTAAATATTGCATTTTTGTTTTTATACTTTCTCGTGTTGAAAATCGAGATAATATAGAGGGATGTGGAGCAAACTATAGCCTATAATACCTATCACCACTATCAACATAATTACGTAGGTACCTACCTATATTTGCAGGTATGGGAAACTCAAAGTAACTAAATGGGCCAAATTTTGAAACTTGATTACGGGCCAGATATAAATTTGTATTTTTTTATTGTTATATGAAACAAATTCATTATTAATAATATATATTTTATGTCTATGATAAGGACTAATATCTAAGTCTAATATATGTTTTATTATTGAAAATGTCTTCAAATACATTTTACCTAGACACCTTTATTATATTTGAAGTAAATTGTAGTAAAATTGTCGATGATAAAAACGTCGAATGACAGTTCGGGCCAGATAAAAAGGGACGGCGGGCCGTCAGTTGCCCATCTCTGACGTACATAAAAGTTAAACAAATAAAAAGCCGGTCAGGTAAGGGGTGGAAACAGTTCGTTTGTTGAATACAGTGCTGTCCCGAAGAAATATTTAAGGGTGGAGGGGGTACTGACAGATTAAATACAGACGAAATAAAGTATAAATAAGTATTTACTCCCTTAAAAATGTAAATGAGCAAAAAAGTCATAAACTTTTTTTTTTTTTATTTGCCAACAAAACTAACAAAACTAGACATTGGACATGAAAAACATGTACAGAACAGAAAACTCGTTATCATATCTACAAAAGTAAAAACTGTTTTGTAAAATAAATAGAATATATCATATCAAATATACGGTTTTCAAATCGATAAGTCGTAAATCCGATTTAGGTTCTGTCAAATCTGCAGCCCTGTTTAAGTTTCCTTATCATTTTGAATATCACATTGAATAGATGTAAAGACATGTTTAAATAATATACTTGTTGATGATTAATCAAGTATTAGTAGGTACTTACTTCGATTCACAATTGAATTAAATGTATACAATTTCAAGGACACAATTATTTCTATAATATGCTGAGTGACGACATAGAAAGTATTTTCTGAAATTAAAATAGGTATAGCAAGGTTTTATTCGATGAAGGTATTTGTATGTGACAGAAAAACTTCTGTAACTTCTTATAAACATACAAAGATCAAAAAACTCACAAAAATCGGTAGTTAATTAAACGTTTTTTTATAATTATTAATTAATATATGAAATTTGGATAAAAATAGATATATTATATTATATATATGTATAGTATATATATATATAGTATACATATAATATATTTTTGCTTATTTATAATTTAAATAAAAATGAAATGTTAAACTAGTCACTAGATTTTATTTTTTGATTATTTAATTGTTTCTATTGTTGTCAATATTTTTGAAAGATGATTTAAGACATAGATATAAATTAAATTAAATATCATAAGTATAATCTTCTTTTGTCTATTAGGTATATTATACACATTATGACATGTTAGTATCTATTATTATCTAATAATTATTATTCTATAGTTTTTCCACTACCTATATTTTTTAATAACAATGAGAGGCAAGCATAAAATCCCCATTTGTTGAGTGTATAGTAGAGTAACCATATTTTGAATATTAAAAAATGGGATAATAATAAAAAAAAATTGAATATCGTAATAATTTTCTACCAACATTTGCATATATCGGTTTGAAAATGATCAAAAAAAGGTCATTCGTCTATATTTTACAAAAATGTTTTAGAAAAAAGGTAATAGATAACAAAAAATGGTACAATAACGGGACTCAAATTCTAAAAGCGGGACAAAAAGCGTTCCGTTTATAGTTTGACGGGACAATGGGACGTATGCGGTCACCCTAATGTATAGGTATATTTTGATAAATTTTAAATTGTCGCCCAGTGAAAATTCCTTAAAAAATGCACTCAATTTTACCTAGGTAGTCAGAATAAATATACTAATACTTAACGTGTAAAATTAATTTATATAAGGACCTTGTGTAAATTTACATAGCATAACTAATTGAAATTTGACAAACATTTTTATAGTACGAGTATACACTTATAACTCAATTACTATTATCGATAATAGGTATCCGTAGGTTTCAGTACATTTTAAAAATATTGAATATTAGACTAGTCAAATTAAAAAAAAAATCTACAAATGATTGGAACTAATTCCCCGAAAACTAAATTTTGGTATACACTTAGTCTACAACTTACTGAATAACATAGGTACTAATATCCCTAAGCCTACCTTTTGTGTATAGTCCTCTATCCTTTATACACGTCCCTATATTATCGTTTATCCTTATAACCGTTAGACGTACGGCTAAAATGTAAAAAATGTACAGTATACACAAATTTTCGAAAAAAAAAAAAAAACATTTTTTTTTTTTACCAAAAATATAATTTTTACGTAAAAAGAACACGTTTCTAAAATTCTATAAGATCTGATATATTTAAATTAAAATAAGTTACCTATTTGATTT
The DNA here is from genome assembly GCA_025469235.1 of Pemphigus obesinymphae. NCBI lineage: Eukaryota > Metazoa > Arthropoda > Insecta > Hemiptera > Aphididae > Pemphigus > Pemphigus obesinymphae. The sequence continues at coordinate 68,158 of JAIPRL010001791.1, read as the reverse complement.
AATTTTTTTTACCTGTGTAAATTCTGTAGTCGCTGTTGATACTACTAGCGACGGTATATAGCTGTATACTATAAAGGTCGTCCTTATTTGAAAATTATATTGGAAAATACTTGCGCTATTTTCCCGAAAGTTATATTTTTGTACACACTTATTGTTATAGGTAGATTACATTAAATAAATACATTTCATATGAACATAACAAAAGTAGGTGCCCACCTCTAAAAAAATGGTGTCCGTCCCTATTGTTATTTTTCTTTATAACTCCTTAATCGTTAGATGGCCCAAAATGTACTAAATCAAAATTGAAGACTATCAAATTTACTATAACCTATTGATAATAATATCTAACCTAATAAATAATGAAAGTGGGATACATTTTAGATTTGAAGGATAAACCATCGTGTTCTAAAAACGATTCTGAATGAAGTTTTAAATTAATATATTTTAATATTAACCATAACAACTATTTATTTGTTATTTTCCCATTTTACGTTATAAAAAGTAGCTTTCCTTTACGCTTAAGAAAAGTACTAGGAAAATTAAAAAATTACCTTTTTAAATTATTAATTAATAGAATGAATTCGCTATAAAAAACCTCTTTACCCCAAAAGTACTCGACTCCACTCCTATACTCAAATTCCTGAAAAATTGTATACCTACCTACTTACAAAAAATAAAACATATAAGATTGATATATGTGAAATAATAATAATAATAATAATAATATAAGTTATCATGATTTTGATCTCGTTGAATCTATGTGCAAATAAAACCAGCATTTGTGTCAGAGATGTCGTTATTTTAATTGACCCAATTGTTACTTTTTCAAAAAAATTATGCTCAGTGAAGACAGATGAAGAACTTGAAGAATGTTTGGGTACAGACATCAATCATCATTGTAAAACCAATATATTCCTCGCTTTGCTCAGAATCTAAAATTATCTAGAATATCATATCTATCTAATTGTTTATAGGCACTATAATTAGCAGATTTCTTAGCTTTTATCAATAATTTAAAAAAAAAAAAATTCATTTTTTTGTGGGGCAAAGACTTAGTGGAATCATATTTTGTCATTTTCAAATTATAAAATATCACTCATAATATTAATTACCTATCACGAAAAATATATTTTAATTATTGTAATTTTAATATACCTATATGTAACAACTATTTCAAAATCTAATCACCTATAAAAAAAAGCTCGTATTTATACAAAATAATAGCTGTAACTATATTGTTTGATAATTAGTATTTTAAAAAATATGGACGCAGTTTTCTCCTAAATATTATTCTCTATGAATTCTATGGGTACTTAATAGTTTTGAATTTAATCATTTTTAGCGCCTTTTCTTTATCGTTATGCGATTGTGTGTGTTTTTTAAAACTAAATCTGAGTTTATATACAACAATATAAAAAAGCGTTTCTGAAACGAGGGTATAGGTACCTGCAAATTGTACCTAAATTAGATCATTTTTAATATTGTTTAAAATGACTTAAAATTTTTTTATTATATTATAAATTATATATATTGAACTTCAAGTCTTAATATAGGTACCAATCTAGGATTAAGAAATCTTAGAAAAATTTTTTATTTAGGAAGAGTCAATTTTTTCCGATTTATTTACGACCCCTTATGGTCATTTCTTACAATCGAATTATTTAGACAGGATTTATAAAAATAAATGGGTTTCCAGAACACAATTGTTTTCGGAGAATATTTGTGCGCACTTCAACATTATTGATGCGATGGTCCTGTTCGGTGTTTGAGGTCAAAATTATAATTCAATGGCGATCCCTTGAAAAAAACCCATATATTATATGCAATTCCTTAATCTTTAACGTAATGGGTAGAATTCAAATATTGGTACTTAACTCTTTGGTAACTGGAAATTGGCCAACGGGCAATGGCTATGCACGTTGTAATAAATAGCCGACCTCAGACAATTCATTTAAAATATGAACTAAGAATTTAATTGAACCAAGTCCACGAACTAGTTCATTTTTTTTAAAAGTAAATTTGTTTTATTTAAGTTAATTTGTAATAAATTAACTCAAGTTAAATTTTCGAAAATGTTCTAATTATTTCTTAACATTTCTTTTTATTTATTTATTTATTCTAACTAAATTTTTTTAAATTATTATCAATGATACTTTAATTTACCTAATTTTTGTATCAAATAAAGTTTAAATATTTGTAAACATTTTGTAGAAGAAATTATTATTATAATATAATAATAATTGTTAATATTATTAAATATTATTGAACTTTTTAAGAAAAATGAACGATTAAAATTATGTTTAAGTTCATTGAAAATATAAACTAAATTTATAAAAAAATTAATTCAAATAAAAATTTTACCTATTTTCGATTTATTCATGCATTTTAAACTATAGTTCATTCCAAAGCTTATTCCAAGGTTTTAAACTCTGATATATAGGTACGTATGGGTAATATATATTAACCTAGCTACCTAAATACTATATTATACGTTATGTCCTAATAGTAAATTGCCTATATAATATAGTATTTACCTTCGTACAATATAAATACTAAACAGAGTATTTAAAACAGGAATATTATTTTGTAACTATTTGACGCATATACAACGCATTTCAACGCATTTACTTTGATGTATTAACAATATTTTATAGTTAAATATTATTACGTCATTATATACTCGTAGTTTATTATATGTAGGCATTGTAATATTATTCCGACGAATAGGGAAGAGGATTGGCAATAAGCAAATTAAATGTTTAATGTATGTACTATATTATCTGAGTTATTTAAACTAAAGTCTAAATGTAATTATGCAGGGCGTCATTGTAATTTGTAGTACGATTTAAAATAAATATTCATGAACTGTATTTGTTTAAGTTAAAATATTATTACATACCAAATTGCTCGTTCGATGTTATTTTTATTTACTATTAGATTTTTTTTTAAGTATTTAAGTATATTTTTAAATTGTCGTGTAATAATAATTATAGTCATTGCAAATTAAATTGAATACAATAGACATTTTAAGTCTTTAATATAATTCACATATACGCTACCTATATAATATTTACGTTTTTAATTTTGTGTCGTATTTAATTCATTATTATAAAACATTAATTGATCATGTCATTATAAAATATAAAGTATCTATATAATATATGTATATATATATATATATATATATATATATCTACTTACTAACATTTTAGGAAGAAAAAGTTTTTAATGGTACCTATTTATCGTATACGAGGTGCAATTTCCTTTAGTTTTATTTTGATAATATTAAATGGCTATACCTTAATAATTAATACCTATTAATATATTAATTCGGTTTTTATTTAACGTAACATATACCTATATGTAACTATATAATTAAGTATGTTAATAATTTACAAAAAGAGTTAAGTTAAGTTAGTAATTGTATCGTTCAAGTATATTGTTATTAATAATACATAATACTTTTAATTTTTTAAGAAAGGAAAAAAAAATATAATTTATACTCGATGTCGGTATATTATATTGTACGAATATTCGCAAAGAAAAAAGGTCTAGAAATAATAGAATATAAACGAAATTATTTGATATTTTTATAAGTCATAAACCGTGACGTACCTATATTATATAGTAATAGTATACAGGTATATCTACTTATATAGTTGAAATGAGAACTGCATATAATATGTATATTAGGTATTAGTAGGTATATTTACCTATATTCGTATATACTTTATTTGTAAGTAATGTAAAAATAGGTTTTTATACGTCTTTAAAGGTTTCTGTCAATTTATGAAAATGTTATTTTGTCCTACTTATTGATTTTTATATTAAATTTAAATATTATTTATAGATAGGTATACATTTTTATTTGGCAAAAGAAGAGAAAGCTCAATTTTTAAAATGATAAAAAATATTTTAAAAAGCGGAAAACTTGTTTTTTTGAATTGTAGCGTAGTGTATATACAGGTATATTATATATATAGTATATAGGGTACGATATAATATGATAGTCGCATAGGTGTACCTATATAGAAATATTTACAACTCAAGCTGATAGTTTTAGATTAGATCATATGCATTAGAATATTAAAAAAAAAGTTCACCAGCGGTATATTTTGCGTGTGTAATATATTCCTATATACAGGTTACTAATTTATTGAGCGCGATCCGAAGACGGCACATATCAAAACGCTGGCGGTATTTTTCGGTTGTAATAAACTTGGACTAACACTTTTCTGGTGATTACTCAGGAGAGTCGTAAGTGCATTTGGTACCGTGGCAGTATATATTTATATATATGTAGTTTATGATGTTGCCTCTGACGTGTTTATGTATATTTATACATTATGAACAGAACGACAAGAGAGAGAAGAGAGGACATAAACTCGGTAGGAAAAACATTATAAAAGTTTTTCGTTAAATTATATAAAGAAAGAAAACAAGTAGGTATATATACTGGATACGGTGTTTTATAGGCTTGTGTATAATATAATATATATATATATATATATAGTATATAGTCGGGAGAAGACCATTTCGGGGTCAGAAGAAACGTAATCGTTTTTAAGTTATTTTATATTTGAACTCAAAATGAATAAACCGTAGAGGTATCTGTATAATATATTTATTTATTTATTTTAACCAAATCGATTACAATTTCTTGTTACAATAGATTACATTAACAGTAGCTGATACGTATACAAACTGAGCTATAAGCTCGTATCTGGTATACGGAGTTCACATTATAGAGCTAGTGTTATAGTAAATACTTATATGATTAAAATATGACTTAATCAATTAAATATTTGTATAACATAGTAGGTAGATATAATAGTAATAAAATTAACATCAGTAATAATATATGGATAAAATATTATATTAAACGTGTTTACTTTTTATAATTTTATTATATTACATATATATTATATATTATATAATATACGGTTGCATATTATAAAAGTGCATTTAACGTGTCTATAATATTTTCTTCTCTCGTAATTTTGATTGTTTCTAATTAAATTTAGGACGGTTAGGTACCCGCCACATAAATTCTATATAGATGAGGTATACCTATATTATACCCATGTATATTGTACGAAAAGGCTCGTAAACGTTAACGCGTGTTCGTCGCGCATGCGCACATCAGGCGAAATTAAGTATTTACGAGTAGTCCGAAGGACTGTATTATTATACCTACAGGACTCGCCTTATCGTCGTCCTGGCGGAGATGTTCCCATATCATTAAAATGTTATGCACGCTCTGCAGTATTTATTTATTTTTTTTTTTATCATCCGGACGGAACTATTAATGCGATTTCCCGCGATAAACATTAACGTGTTTATACAATGCACCGCGTATCTTGTATTTTGATGCACCTGCGGTGTTTATGTATGACTCGCGATTGTCGTGGATACATTATATTATATTGTACCGAGAACATGTATCTGAGGTAAATCGCACTGTGCTCGCGACTATACTCGTGCAGTAGGTACTAGCAGTATATACAACTTGGCTAAACTTATCACCGCCTCGAGACCCTCCAAACACGGAAACTTCTTAACTCATGTATATACAGATAGGTGATAGGACATACCCACCATATAATATTGTATAGCTTAGGCTCATTCATACTAATTAACTTTTGCATCTTTCGGCCTCGTGTTCCCTGTTGATTTGGATATTCGTACCGTGCCTCGAAGACATTATAATATAAACTATTCGTTACCTATTTAATTGTTGGCATTTTCATCTCATATATAAACTACATATTATATTATAATTATACATTATAGCTGTAGGTACATTCCGTCCAGCGAGAGAACTACGAGCCGCTGGCCGACCAAAATCTGTTGGGTTTCGCGCGTCCCCGCACCTGCCCAGCTATAGTGTCCCCACCTATACTAAATTCGCGGAGAGTTTAAGAGTGCGCAGAAACCAATTTTCGTTTTACCTCACCGCAACATCATCTATAGGCTACTCGCCACCCAAAATATCACGTGCTGGCTGCACTGATCAGTAGGTTATAGTATGTAATATTGTCGAGGAGAGGGGATAGCCGCCCAAAGATAACGGAGCAATCCGAATTTTTGTCAGTCGGGTGCGCGAAACACTCCTATTCTCTCCGCGAACAGAGTACAGACCGTCAAGTGAATGATGGTGTATCACACACCGAGCGTTGCCGTCTTCTCTATCGGCCGCCGTTGGGGCGATCGGGTTGCTAGAGAGGTGGGAATGGGACCTCGGCGGTCGCTAGCGGTCGTCATTCTGCATGCGCAGAAACGCCGCGTTCTCTCACTGGACAGTGTACGGTTTCAGTGTATATCGATATGTGTACGAGAACGCTTCTTTTACAAAATATGTGTTTTGTTATACTGATTGAATTTACGTAGTAGGCGTATATATTGTACACTATATACGATTATTATTTAGGACAATTTTATTATAATATAAACCCACATATCCCAGCATCATTTACTTCCACATTCCCAACGATAGCATTATATATTACTAGAATGGAAATTCCACCAAATAAACTCTTTGCTCCAAAAACGTTTACCTAATTCCTATTCTATCTAAAAGATGCTCACAGAAAAAACACAATTGTAAAATTAATAGCTTCTTCGTTACACTAAGAATGTAAAAATATAGTAAAAAACTTGTAAGTTGAAAGTTTGAAACATAGGTTGAATGATTTTTGAGTGTAGCGAGAAAAAAAATGTTTGGGGTCTAAATTTTTTTAGAATGACGAATACTCGCGAATTTTTTTACCAATACACCATTGACCATATAATATGTATTCTGGTCGAAAAGTTATTTCCAGAAAAATAAAAATGAATATCATTGTAAAACTAATAGCTCCTTCCAAGCCCGGGGGTGGGCTGAAATTGGTCGTTCAATTTTTGAAGAATATTTATGACGAATGACTTTTTTTTTTGCTTATTTGTCGCCGATATCAAAGCGCTAATTGTGATATTATATTTTATAAATATGTATTTATATGAAAAAAAGCGGTCATTCATATAAATTGCATTTATGGTATCACTGTGCTCTTGGCCTCCCTGAAATTCTGGAAAAATCCGGACCCCCCTGAAAACTCTGAGCCCGGGGGGAATCACCACCGACCTACCACTCTCTCGTCGGGCCTTGCTTCTTCTCTCTGCATAGAATCTAAAACTAGGTTCAAAAATATGTATTTATTAAAAATAATATTCATATAAAAGTTTCAGAAACTCATGATTTAAATCTGATAGTACCCAAGTATCTGTATCTGACCATTCTAGGCATCTAGGCACGATTACACCAGAGAACTATATGATAGGTAGGTACTTGCAATCCTGCATGATCTAATAACCGTACTGATAAGCACGTGAAAATGTCGATTTCCTTTATAGTTCGATCAAGGTGGATTTATAAATATAGTTCGACTTAAATAAGTATGTAAATTGTTTTCACTATGTACAATATATTATGCTATACCAAAATGGCAGATTTGGTATAAAGCATCCGGGAAAATACCCTTTTAAAATGTATTAAACATTTAATAGATTGTTCCTCAGATAAAAATTCGTATTTTGAAACCTAGTATTTATAGATTATAATATTTTTTAATGTTCTATTGATTAAAAATCTCACATTGTTCGTAACATATACATACCTGACTCATATTTAAAAAAATTGATAATGCCATTTCAACGCGCATCTACGAATACGGAATACATATAATAATATATGAATATTTAATATATAGATTATAGGTATATATATTATTCTTGAAACGAAAACATTCAGCGATGAAAATTAAATAGGTATACCGAATGAATGCTTATATAATCTGTATATCATATTTTTAAATAAAATAATTACCATAGACTATTATAGAAGACGAAGAAATTAAAGAAAAAGTGTTAAAGGTGGTCAAAAAAAGTGATAGAGTGATTATGGTGAAAGTGATGTTAGAGAATAAGGTATTGAATAATATAGTAAGTGCATATTATGCTCTACAAGTGGGATGTGAGGAAAGCTATAAGTAAGAATCTGTCAAGAAAAAAACGAGGCAATGTAAGGAATACCAGGAATTGAGGATATTGTGATTGGATTTGATATTAATAGACATGTGGTCAGTGATAAAACAGATAATCAGTGGTGTATTTTTTTTTTTTCGGTGGCGTGATTAACCTAGTTTGAACTCCCCTCCCTGAGCTAAAAAAAATAATTATGAAGGTTTTTTTGCCTTTTGTTGTATTATCTATTATATAATATGTTAACTCCAAATATAGACGGTTTTTCGTGGAAGAGTAAACTTTACGCTTTTTATTTAATTCCGCAGACTGTTTTCCGTCCCAGCGACCGCGTGGGTAGTTTTTTATCCATTTTTTTTCATCGCTGTTGTGCTTTGGATTTATGATGTTTCCGTTTACCGTTCGTTCGTATTTCGACTTTTCCGAAGACCCGAATTTTAGGTACATGCCGTTACGCTTTGTGTTAAGTGTTCACCCTATAGATCGCCTGGAAGAAAATCGTTCTGCCGTCCGTTTCTTATTTCTTGAGCGTTTCCCACGCTGTCGCCTTAACACCCCGAACTTCTAAAATCGGCTTTTACGACCTTTACCGATATTTTTTGATGCCACGGAGGTCGAATTCGGTCATATCATCTCGATTAGGCAGCTTAGTGGTGTAGGGCGTCGATTGTTAAATGAACGTCCGATACGGGCCCACCGATTCGAATGGTATATCGTATTTTACTGGAATAATTTACATATTGGAACAGACGTATTATGGAATCGAATAGTCAGACAAAATTTGAAAAATCATCATTGGAAAATTATATACTAGAATTAGAATTAGGTAATTGAAATATATTAGATGGGACAGACAATAATTGTTAAAATTACATTACTTTGAACTTTGTTTCTCCTGCTTACGACACCATCAAATTCATTGGTTATTGACCTATTACACACATCATCTTCTCAAGTTAGTTGTAGTCTAAATCAGACATCATTTGTACTAACAGTTTTGATATTGATAATTATATAAATAAAGTGTTATCACAAAATACAAAACAAGAACTTGAAGATATACGACTAAATGCAGACAAATATTTTGGAGAAATTTTTGAACAAGTAAAATTGTTAACTATGAAAATGGATATTGAAACTAAGATGCCCAGAATTTCCAATAGAAAAACTAATAGGTGTAACATTAATGTAAATAATCCTGAAATAATATATTATCGAGTATCGACATTTATCCCATATATAGATAACTTTATCAATGAGTTGGAAGAAAGATTTACAAATCATCAAACTACATTGTTAAACTATCATTGCTTATTTAAAAAAAAAATGGTTATGATGAGGATTTTATTAATCTCACAAAAACAGTATGGTGAAGATCTGCAGGAAATCGAAAATTGTGATGAAATATTTAAAAATGAATATACGTTTTGGCAGAGAAAACTAAAATATTCGACTGAAGCAGAAAAACCAAAAAATGCAATTAATGCTCTTTCTGCAATAAATCAATGTTTCCAAATATACATAAACTACTTCAAATACTAGCAACTCTCTCAACTGCACTTATATCATATTTCATAATAACTATTAATTAATATTATGAGAATGAATTGTAATTTTTTTTTAAATACTATTTATAAATAAATTTGCTTTTATATTTATTGTATATAGTTTTTGTTTATATTTCTTTATTTTTAATACATGTTTTTTTTTTAATTTTTTCATGCATATTTAGCTATTTTTATTTTTTTTTAGTGCATGACATCCTATCCGTAATTATTAATATAGAAATACATATAATTAGATGAATTACCCGGTAAATAAAAATATAAAATACCCGGTTTTCCCGTATTTAAGAGGTTAATGTTAATGTAATTCTTAATTTTATAAAACATAAATACTTAAATATCATTATAGGTGCCTACTTGTACACTTGTAATACTTGTATAATATTTTTGAGTATTCTTCGTGTTTAACCACATTTTTCATCTATCTATTATATACAACTTTTTTAGTGAGACATCGGACACGAACGCATCTTTTCTGTCTAACCACCTGTTATTTATTTTATATAATATGTGTCTGTCCGAAATCACGCTAGAGTTTTATATAATAGTCAATAGATGACATGAACATTTTCCTGTTATCTGTGTTTATACTTTAAGGATTTAATATTTAATTTATACATTTTAATCTTAATTTATAAACAAATTAATATTTTTAATCCCTGAATATATGTTTTTAATATATTATACTCTACCTACCTATACTTTTTATTTTTTTAAATATTTAAAATTTTTTAATTTTTTAAAATTAATAAATTAAATTTTTATTATACTTATATATTTTTACAAATAATAACAATAATAACGATGAAAATATAAATTTATTTATATAGCAAAGAATTATTTTATATAGGTACTTATTAAATATTATTTTTGTAAAGTATTTAAAATACGTAAAAAATATTTGAATACTTTTACTTAAATACTCATATATTTAAACATTTAAAAACCTGTTGATAAAAGAAATATCGACAACTTTAGGTATAATTGGTTTACTTCACTTTCCACTAAGCATGAAGTAGACGTCGTTTTTTTTAATCTTTTTATGTGTTTTAAATATCCTTTTAGATTTTATTTTGTTATTATTGCTATATATTGTATACTTATGGGTTACGACTTACGAGTATAGATAACGAAGATAATCCAGAATATATTTATATCTAGGCCATTTCATTTACAAGGTAAGAGCTTGTGGATTCATCAGGAAAAACAATTTAGATACATTATACGTCTTATAATCTAAATTTAAAGGGATGATATCAAAATAACCCCAAAACACAGGCAACCATAAGTAAGTACCTATCTACCTAAATGGATTCTTGTTATGGTAGAGGTACATGATTCCCATTTTCGTGATTAAATTTGAACCCGAATCGAACCGAAAACAATAAAAAAAAAAACTAATTACTTGTTATTAAAAATAAATAATAAGTACTTAGGTACCTACCTAATAAGTAATAATTAATTAATAAATATTAATATTTAATTAGAATGTTTTTATTTAGTTGTGATCGGTATTTCAGTTGGTGTATATATATGCAGTACAATATGCCACATTACTTATAAGTTATACCTAACTATATACAAAGGGATTAACTTGTAAATGGTTTTTGAATAATTTAATAACGTACCTATCAATGATTTTGCGATCCGTTGTACTTTATTGAAATATAGATTTATTTTAAATTTAAAATAAATAAAAATGCAAAAAACAAATCTATACACGAAGTTTTACGTAAAAAAAAAAAATATATATATATATGTATAAAAATCCGACTGTATTATAGAAAATGAAAAAAAAACATACTGCAGGGGGTAGCGAATTTCATATACATTTATTTCGATTAATATTATTTTCCATGCGATATGCATTTTTACCGCGAGCGTTTATCATACATATTGTACCTATTTATTTTCGAAAATATAATTTTTATCGTGTGTGTATGAAACGATGTCATTCAATTTGATATGCATCAAAATCAAAAATTCAAATGCGCGTTGTTATAAACAATATACATAATATATAATATCAGCTATCGCGTATTAAAAACGTACGTATTAAAAACAACGTTTATGTTTTTCATTTGGGTATCCATTCGAGCATATCATACATAACATTATAATATTATAATATATAATAGGTATGGGAGTATAATAAACTTGTTTTTGAATAAAATGTCTACCTACCGTATAGTTGTAATAATGTAGTACACAATATGTATGATATGCGTATATATATATATATATATATTATATATTGTATACTGTATAGCTTTAATCTCCCTTAATTCATCGTTTTTGTATTCAAATGCGTTTGCGAAATGTATATTTTGACATTTTTTACAGAAAAATACATTATATTATTATATATACCTACCTGTGTTTGAAAATTTCATAAAACATAAAATTTTATTATTTTTCTTGTAAAATAAATGTATATATAAAAATATTAAATTTAATATTTCATTTTTTATTTTAAGTTTTTCATTTCATTGTATATTTTAACATTTATAATATTACTTATATTATTATGCAATTTATTAATAAATTATAAATGTTTTATTTAATAATACCGAAAAAACATTAATTATTATTGTCTTTTGTAATATATTTTTTATTTCTATCAGTTTATGATTTTTTTCGCATTTTTTTACAGTACCTACTCCAATTACAATAATATCGTACACTTTTTTTTACGATCGTTTTATTACTTTTGATATCTTTCGTGTTCCGAAACACTTTGTGAATTTGGCCTCTGTGTTTATCCATTACATGAAATTTACAGTAAAAATAAAAAAAATATATATACCTATATAATATAAACACAGCTATAGTGTACCTACTTCATTATTTACTGAATAGTGTAGAATAACAATCGCTTTAATGTGTGACAGTGAATACACATTGAAAAATGACAATGGTTATTTTCTAAATTGGCGGGAAGTTAATAGGCTTTAGGCAGTTTAGCCAAATAAAAAAAAATTCAATATTTCAAAATGAAATATTTCAGACTTCAAACACTATATACCTATTATAGAAGATAAAAAAAAAAAAATTTTTTATATATATTATGGTCTATTCTACTCGTATATTATATATATATATATATATATATATGTAGGTATATATAATATTATAATCTGGTGATATGTGTTTATTTGTGCTGCAACTCGTGTTTATATAACATTAGTTCGCCCGATGTACAGTAAAAAGTTCTCCAATAATAATAATTACAATGATCCCTTCAAAGGGTACGGGCCTCGTTAAATATTTAAACCTTTAATGCACGTTATTTCACCCCTCGAGTATATATGTATACACCCGCGCCCAATGGGAACAGTGGCTGTTTCCACATTCCGCACCGCGAGTCTACTCCCTCACAATAATTTTGGCAGGTAGGTACTGTCGAAAAACAAAAAGCATGATAAATAATTCTCTTTCGGCCGCGCAATCATGAATATTACGCGATAAGTTTAAACGGGAAAATGCAAATTTTTTTGTTTTCAATTCAAATATATATATATATATATATACGGATGGCGGTGTGACATTTTTTGATTGATCCGCATTGAACCCGTTGGGGTTTTATACATTATTATTAAAAAAAAAAAAAAAAAAAAAAAAAAAAAGAAGAAAAAAAGATGGACTCGACTTTTGGTAGATAATATCGATGAGTGATGAGTTCCCTTAACTGTGATTCCGGTATCAGATATGCCGTTAATATTGTAAACTAGGGTTATCTCTTGGTTTTATATACTCTCAGTCAAACCTACTGTATACTGTATACCTATATACTCTAGTGCTACTCGTTGTCTATTTTTTTTCTAAAATAAGAATATTGTACTTTTGCACAATTAAACATATAAAATAGAGATATTTTTAAGTACTAGAATATCTAGTATTTCTAGTAGTGTTATCAACATAAGTGTATATTTAACATGTTGACTACCGACCTATTTTATTTTCAATTCATCGTATACCTACCTACTGTATATATGAGAATAATAGGTGCGTTACCCTGGCACCGTCATATTGGAATTAAAAATCATTTTTCATCTCATTAATTGTACCATAATTGGTACCAATTTGTACGGCTGATCCCGGAATTTGTACTCAAAAATTTCACAGAGAAAAATCGGTTTTATTTTGAGGGTGCCAGCTGGGTATAACGTTATCCTAGCACCCGACTTTTTACCTGCTAGGTTAGGTTCTGTATAATATTCTGTGTAATATTAGTTGTTATTTACATAAATATGACCTAAGATATAATAGTAAATATCTGAGAGTTGCCCATGACTCATGTGCAGTGCCGTGTTAAGGGGGCAAAGGGGGAATGGGTCAGTGCCACAGGATATCATTATTTGGTGGGTTAGTGAGGGCATCACGTCGGTTGTAAAATCAACAAAACACTATAATGATTAATATATGTGTAATCATTCAATTATATAATAATTTTGTTTACTAAAATTTTACTTGTCAGTTAAAATCTGTTTATACTGAAAATTATACAAGACGAAAAACTTTGTAACCATGTATATATCATATCTCAACTCTCAAGTTAGAAAATGTGAACTTTAAAAGAAATCCATTAAGTATGTTGGCAGGTTTCCGGTTCCGGTTTTGAAAATGGTGGAAAACCCATTCCGGTATTGTGTTTAGTGAATTTCTGCAAGTTCTTATACGATTTTTTTTTTAAGAACATTCCATTTTGTGTACAGACTAAGAATATTTTAGTTCACAATTTTCTATAGTGTTGTGTAATACTAATATTATAGTATTATCTTATTGACTTAACACTTGGTGTAATGTAATAAGATTTAATATCGTAAAAATATCAACTTCTGAGTTGTGTGTGAAGCAAAGATACAATTAACCACTTAAATCGTAAATGTGTATTAAAGTTGAAAGCATTGAAATATTTATTTTAATAATTTAATTTTCATATTATTTTTAAAGAATATTTTTAATTGAATGTTAACAGTAAATAGTAATAATCATTGTATATATTTTCCTAAATTAGAACTTTTTAAAAACCGGAAAATCTCTATCGGTAAATATTTGTAGGTACCGGTTTTGATATTGCTTATTAATATTTTAGGTTTATATTTTGAGTACTTATGGTATTTTTCTAATAATAATTGAAGACTCAATTATTATTAATATTTTAGGTTCCACACAGATTTTTGTTGATTTATTTTAAGATATTTTTAAAAGGCGAGTTTCAATGTTGATATTTTTAATTTTGGTTCCAAGCCTGAAGGGTACAGTGTAAGCATAGAATATTAGTCACTAGTAATATATTAAGTAATATAAGTATACGCTAGTGGTGTATTTACGGCGAGGTGGGTGCACAGGGTTCTCCCTCCCCCAAATGCTGAGGTTTTTTTTCGCTTATTTTAAATCATTATAATAGAAAATTGTAATTTGTTAAGATTCGATGAGTTATATTGATAAACGTGTGACACGTCTTGACAGTTGATAATAATAATAAGTATTGTGAAAAACTATTTAAAAAATTAATTTAATCTAGGAGTGGATACACTGTAGTTTTAACATTTTCTGTCAAAGAAAAGCACACTGCATAGCTTCTGATAGATATAATAAAAGCCATGGAGGTAAGAGCATGCCGGAGGCAATCGTTTAGTGATAAGAAATAATTATCATCATCATTACCATCACATCGTTGTTTTATTTTTCATTTCTACATTCTTTATATATATTGTGTATTCACATTCATTAATTTGTGTATAACTTTGTAATTATTACACTAAATATTTTTAACATAGAACATAAATTGCAGTGGTGGTTATAAAAGGGGCGATAGGTGGATCGCCCCCACCCCCACTCAGGGATCTGATATCTGTATTGTAGTTGGCAATGCTTGTATTAAATAATTTTTAAAACTGCATTAGCTTTATTCGTATATAGTTCAATTTAAATAATAATTTATCTCTATATTACATTTTAAATAATGTAAGTTGTAACTATTATGTACCATTTAGTTTTTAGTAAAAAAAAAGTGGTATCAGCTTAATATATTTCTTTCTTTTTCTCTGGCGCCGCAAACTCATACATACATATTAGTCAATTAGTGAACTTAAAACCATAACTGTGGATTATATAGGCTATAATTTATAAAAAATAACATATTGTAGTGGTGAAACTTGGTGTAAGTTTATGTGATTATGATTATATCCCTCCCAGAAAAAAGTTGTAAATACTCCACTGTACTAGTATAAGTGTGAATCACTGGTGTTCCTCATGGTTGTTATAAATACAGTAGCGTAACGAAGTAATTTTTTTTTTGGGGAGGGGCAGTGTGTTTAATTTGGACAACTGATTGAAGTCACACCTTTTAAGGATTTGGGCCGACTACATATTTTCATAACATACTTCCTTAAATCTTAAAAACGTAAATAAGCAAAAGAATGGGTAATCAATTTCTTTTTGTTTTCCGATTTATCATTACTGACTCTCATATTGGGCATACGCCCATGTATCTATACATAGCCAACGTGTGATTTAATATATAATTAGTTTATCGATCTATTTTAAATATTATAATGTAGGCACCTATAGTATTTTTACTAAATACGTAATTTTGCTAATAACTATATAAGGACGAAAAATTGAAAATATCCGTTTTATACACTTATACGATACATACATATATTTATCGTATTTATTAATGTACACGCCCACAGTTTGATATTACTAAATATACGTATATATAGTATGGCAAAGTTTTACAATAATTAAATTCGCAATTCCAAGTCCATTATAGACTCCATTGAGGTTCTACATCGGACATCAAAGGCGTCGCACAAAAGCATCGTCTCAGCGTGTGCTCAACGCGTTTTGAAAATACAAGTATCCCCCGCCGGCCGAATCAAAGCAATTTTATATATATTATATATATATATATATATATATATATATAAAGACGCTTATAATATCCTTAAAAACTGTTTGGCACATACCTGAGAGGTTATGATGGAATTCAATATTTTTCTCTTTGTAATCTCCCCCTTGCATTCCCGCAGTATTTATATTGCTCGATTTTTCTCTGTTTCTGTCCAACACTAATTCAAGATAATGTGCTGTCACCCACGAATTTTACCTCGTAGGATTCGAAACCAAAATGAAAATATGGCAAAGAGATTTTCTCAAACGGAGAAAACGTAGGTAGGTATGTAAGAAAAAGAAAACCGCATTGACGGGGAGGGCGAAAGACCAAGAAAAATAATACGCGGGGTCGTTAAGTCAAGAAATCTTTTGTCTTTGAAGGCCGACTACTATCTATATGATGACATATTTGAACACAGATTTTATTCAAACAATGATTTGTTATTGCTTCAAAGTCGATCGGTATTCGGTATTATGCATTTTACATGCGCGATATTTTCAATAAGCATTTTTTTTCGGTTGTAGATTTAAATTCCGTGTTATAGATATTATAAATATTATATTATTAACGTACTATCGAGCTGAGAGACGAATAAAGTTGGGACGGTGTATATGTATTATTTTTGTCGAACGTCATATTTTTCCATAGGTATTTTAAATATCCACTTAAATATTTAACACGTTTTATTCTTATTTGTTTACACTTTAACAGTTCTGATATTCGTATGTAGTTTAATCTTTAATAACTGTATTTATCGTATGCTAAATTGCCATCATTGTGTCGTATAAATGATTCATATAACTATAGTGGAATTTGTCATATTTCCCGTGTGTGCTTTATTTATGCAATACAATGAACACGAAAATACTAGAAACACAACTGTACACTGCGTACAATACGTTTCACTGAGTAAATTTACTAAATTTATTAAATATAATTTCATGAATACCTATAATACTACTAAGTACAAACTGAACATTAAATATTACGAGTCTGATATATTTTATTCAGTGATGTACTGCGTACACGTGAAAGGATTAAATATATTATGGAATTACTATGCGATTTTTGACACGAACATTTAAATTCTCTTATTATAGATTAAAAAAACTATTCCATCACATAGATTTTTGTATGTGGCATATTGTACACACTTTTTTGGATAGGAGTTGAGTAAGAATTGTCGATTAAAAGGATTTCTAATAAAAACTTACTGTAGTTGGTATACTTTAAGAAGGTTAATTTTTGATTCCCAAGAGAACGTTTTACCCCCAATTTTTAAAGGGTTCTATTATATATAGGCTATTTTCCGGATATTTTAAGAAAAATTATAATTAAACAATCATGTTGAAATACATTTTAAAAGTATTTTATAAGTTTTCCTATTTCAGTTTCGTTGTATTATTGTGTAACCATGATATTTGTTTAAAAAAATATAAAAGTAGATTTTCGATCTACAACTATAGCTCAATGTCTTGACTGTATATGTTGAAGAGATTTTCATGATTATTTAAATATAGAACCCAACGTTTAAATTATTTTTCTACTTTTTATAATCAATATCAATCATGTTATAATATAATAATTGCGATTTGTATTCCGAACTAGCATTACGTTATTGCACGTCACGAAAATATTTAGTGCTAGTTTTTTTTTTTTTTGTAAAGTGTTAACTATGTAAAACGAGACCTCATGAACATACAGTTGGTGTTTTAAATAAAAAATTATTAAGTGAGCCAAATATGAATCCGACTTCATAATGGATAATCAAGTGTTACCCATAATACACCGCAAAATATAACTGTCAGCTCTAGTATTTGGTTATAAATTTAAAACAATAATGTAATTTCGAAACAATAATGGTCATAGAGTCATAAGCAAATAACATTAAATTACAATATAAAATTTCTGAAATGACTTGTGAAAGTTCTTGAAAAATTCGGAGCTTCAGAAAAAAAAAAAAAGAAAATGAATTAAAATATTCTATTCTCCCTCATTTTATTAACTATCGAAGCTACACAAGTCTACTATGTACGTCTTATATAGTTATTATTTATTTTATACTCTCTTGTCACTCCACTCATTCACCTTACAATCTTATCTCTGCTACACCAATTCTTCGTTCAATCTTCCTATCAACTGCTCAACATTCTGTTCTATACATATCATTGTAGGTCTTATCACCGTCTTATATAATTTATCTTTTAACCTAATAGAGATTCTTTTGTCACACAAAACACTTGACGCTTCCCTCCACTGCATCCATCCACACTTAATATGTGTTTCGCATATCCTCTTCGAAGCTCCTATATTTCTGTACAAAAGACCCTAAATATTTAAACCTCTTAACCTCACCCACTACATCCCCACTCAACTTTATTTCTTACCTTTTCTTATTTCCTCTGTATTCCTTTTCACCAAAATCATATTCTATTTATTCCTACATTTTACCCCTACTAATCCTTAGTCCTTTGCTTTCAAGAACTTCCTTAGGACTCTCTCGACTCTCCTATCAGCACTATATCATCTGCAAACAGCATGCACTATAGTACATCACCCTGTATATCCTTTGTTATTTCATCCATTATCAGCGTAAATAAGTAAGGACTCAAAGCAAAACCTGGGTGCACTCCCACTCTGACTCTAAAATCCCCAGTTTTTCTACGCAGACTCCCTCATACTGTTATACATGCATACATATTTGTAATATATTATATACAAAATTTGTGAATTATTTTGATTTTTTTGAAATTTGAAAAAAAAAGTTAAATTATAATTATAATTAATTCAACAACATTTTGAAAAATCCTCTTTTCCCGGTTGAGAATCTGAATCTCCAAAATATAGGAGAGTGTGCTGGTCTCCCGCATGGTTCACTTTTCCTTTCATATACCCTAGAACGCTGATTTTTTAAACAAATCAAGAGTTCGCTATTATTTTTTTCCAATTCAACTACTGTACAAATATTTAAAAATAATTTTTGGATAAATTGTAAATTTTTTTTCTTTTGATCTGCAAAATTCATGAGATTATTTCCCCATACTCTGTATTATCGTGTCGCTAAAAGCACTCTGATCCCATATTAAACGGACACATATTCGATCTTTTATTTCATCTATTGCGTGCCATAGTTTATAATTCACTTAAAACTCCAATCGTCGTGTTCCGTCTCGATAGTTTCCCCCCGTGGTTCACCGTTAGGTACTATACACTCGATTATATACTCGATCGTTTTGCCTGCAGGGATAATTGTCCCCTTAGATTTCGGGCAGATTAAACGGTAAACGGTTGGAGGAGGGGGGATTTTCTAATCGAAACGAAATCGATCAATTATGAAATACAGATAGTACTGAAATCAAATTGCAACGTTTTTCGAGCTGGCCAAGCGTGACGAAATCAATTCGCCGGAACCGCCGCCCGCGCGCCCTTTAAAACCTTGAAAATCCGACCTGTCGCGCGTTGTTGGTTTTCCTCGAGCTTATAAATCCCGGTTGATACCGACATATATATATATATATATTCATACCATTGTATATTGTATAGGTTACTCGCGACGTATCGTATGTATATACGTATTTTTTTTTAAATACTTCATAAAATCGGTGTATATAAATTACGCCATGTATACCTACGTTTAATAATAATAATAATAATAATATAATGCCGGACGTAAAATGTCAAAACAGGATTAACATTTTCCCGTACATTTTCGACGTCCTTGTATCGTCATGACCTACGGGTATATTTCGGTAAGGGGAACACGACTTGAGAGGAAGGGAGGTTACGTCCATCATAGTCGCGAACAACACCCCGGGGACGGTCGGGTCCGTAGTCGTCGATCCCTGTGTTACCTACCTATAATATACTTAAAACCCTGTCCTGCCAGAACCCTCTTCCCCTTTCCAATAGATCACGGTAATTAGCTTATTCGTGGCCGGTCACCCGAGAGCCAGAGCCATGTCCGCGTAGGGTTTGTTTATTATAATAATATAAATCATTAAATGTTTCGACGCAGACTCAAAAGCGCCCCCACCCCAAGCCAAAATATTCAAAATGTCAAAAAATTTTCAATAAATATTAAATATAGTCTTTATTAGTGATGTTACGAACCTTTATGAAAAATTTAAAATATCTAAAACAATTAAGTATTTAATTGATTTAAAAGTTGGCAACTTAAGAGCTTCTTTTATAAAATTTTTGTCAAAATACTGATTACTGATGTATCAGTTTACCGAGTATCAGTGTATTATCAATAAGACGACAAAACGATTTGTGTTCTACCACGAACATTGTTATACGAATTACGATTAATGTATATTTTTCGCGCATACCGCTTCTGAAGCCGAAAACTGGGCAAAATGGGAAAAAAGTTGATTTTACCTTTTTGTTTTTTTGCTCATTTTATGTTTTGAAGAGAAGTATTTTATAATTTTTTTTACATTTTCTCTCCCCCCCCCCCAGAAAAAAAAAAATCTTACTTCGAGACGGCCCTGATCGATACTAATATAAAATATTTTAAATATTTATAAACATCCCTCAATATATTATATTATATTGATATACGATAATAAAAATGCGTCGATAATAGTAGGTATAGCTAGGTATAATACTCATATTACGGGGAAAATTATTATCCATCCCAGAAATAGAAAATTTTTTTTTTTTTTTATTATTTATTATTTATTAATTATTAATTTTTTTTTTTTTCGACAATTTAGGTTTAAATTTCGTTTTCCTTTGTTCGATTTTCGTACAGAACTGTTATGTGTTCGAGTATTTTCAATTTGGAGTTCGATTTCCGAACCGAACCGATTCGGTTCGGTTCGGTTCCATCCGAAAATCGAACGGTTCGTAACATCGCTAGTTTTTATGCGTATACACATTATATTGCACACTGCAGTAGCCGCCTGCAGTGCTATATATGTATGTAAACAATGCGTTTTTCCGCCGCGCGTATATAAAATGCATAATACGTATATATATATATATATATATATATATAGTGCATACGACGGTGCACATTCTCTCTCCGCTATTATTGTATATCGACATGACTCACGTGACCATATTATACATATATTACACACATACTTAGTACACCTATATATATATATATATATATATGTTATATGTTATTATGTGTGTGTAAAATAAAAGTCGCTGCTGAACGGTTTTCGCGTTATATTATACGGTCGAACGCGGCGGCATAATGAGCGCGCGCTGTATATATATACACACACGTGCCACCCTCGGTCAAACGCGCGCCGCCGTCCCTATCCCCGCGCACATATTGTGTGCAGCAATATAGGGTTTAACAATAATCCCTGTTGCTTCCACCGAACCGTCCCTCCCCGACCCGTTCTCGATCCCTGCAGTCCGACGACGCCGTTTTTCCTTTTACCCTCCTCAGACATGTCGCACACTATATATATATATATATATATGTATATATAACCTAGTGGTTTTTACGACCTATTCCCCGGGATAAGCACTTTTGCTCCTTGGCCGTTTAATCACGTCCGCCCCGGACGCACTGCACCGACGAGGGGTTTTTAAATATACATATGTACCTATATATATATATATATATCTAAAAATTTCCAAATATATATATATATATTATCTTTATTATATATTATTATGTCGTCCTGTGTATATCCGTCGGTATATATATATATATATATATGGGTACCTTATATATATATATATATATGGGATTACTCTTATATTATCGTGCGCACCTGCCCATTCGCAGAATAAAATCTCACCTGCAAAGTCCAGATTAAAATTTAAAAGGATAATATACATATAATAGCATATTATTGACTTAACAACTCTAAAAAAAAAAAAACCAACCATAAATAAGATTATACCGACCTTATATATAATTATAGGTAAGTGTGGTAATAACGAATTAAAAAAAAGCTGTCCAGATGATACAGATGGAGGGAGTTGGTCCATGTCGTCTTTTCGGTTCTATATAGTATTATTTTTTTAGTCAAATGAAAAAACTCGATTCCATGGAAATCGGAATTAAGTTTTTTCATTTTATTAAAGTTATATCTACATGTACCTACTCTACATCATAAACTTATTATTTTAGATTTGAAATCAAGGATAAGTTACTGCAATCGAAAAAACGATTTTGAACGAAGTTAGGTCTAATATTCGATCGATTTATAACAATTTAGTTTTAATAATTAAATTGATAAATAAAATAGTAAATTTTTTTACTAAAAAGGTATTTTAGCCAGTGTTCTTTACGTTTAAAAGAAAACTGCTAGGAAAAACTTAATATATGACTTCTCTAAAGAACCATATAGAATAAATTTGCTATCAGAAAATATTTGCCCATAAAATATTGCATATACCTACATATAATGTGCACAAATAAATTTAAAAAGAAACATCATTGTAAAACCAACAGGTACATTCTTCGCCACGCTCTAAAATCTATAGAATCTAAAATTTTTCATTTTCATTTTTATAATTAATATTATTCTTTATTGTGTTTACATATATATATATATATATATAGCTAATAAATTATTATATTAAGTTATTTCAGTGGCGAGTTTGAGAGGGGGAAGGAGGCGACAGAGTAGAAAAAATAATTTTTGTTCATATTTACAATATGAAAGGGATTTCTTTTTTTTAGGGCGGATTCTATTACTATATGCCAATGTTTTGGTATAAATATGTCTATGAAATTTTTTTTGTTTTTCAATCAAACCATAAACTTGATCACAAGGTAAATATGAATTGGAAAATCAAATTTAATAACAGTATTGTTTTTGGCTCCAACTATTATCAGTTAATATAGTATTATCGGCTAAAATGGCATAATCCACTATTATCGGGTTGAGCTACTCTGGTTCTGAAATAAATTATTTTAATGTTAGTACTAAAATAAATTATTTTCTGCTATCTATCTGATGATTTTTTTTAGGATTGGGCCACTTCGGCTTTGAAATATTATATTATTTTTAAAATATTTGATATAATAAATCGAAATTTTTTTTTTTGTGAGTTAAGCGGTTTTAATGCTTTGCGTTTTAATCACGGTTTAATATACAACGGTTGTCTAACGAGGTAAAAACGTCTTATCACATAACTATTGAAAATAGTCGTAATAATTGTCGTTAAAATAATTGTTAGCGTTCTCTATCTATGAAAATAATGTAAAATTATATTGCCATAATGAATATCATAGTTCATTAATGGGCCATTACGGTTTATAAGCGCTAAAGAATTGTTTTATATATTTATCATAGGATCAAATTTGAATACCACCATTTTATACCCCATCGGGCAACCATTATATATTTATATCTTAAACCGTAGCCTCAATTTAACTTTTAATATATTATAGCAGAGGTTCTTAACCTTTTCTGTATCATCGCCCCTTTAATATATAAAATATAATCACCGCACCCCTTCTTCAAAAAAATTAATTTTTATATTTTGATTATGAGGATGTGATACCCACATTTGCTGTCTCCGTACAACAAACTGATAATATACGAAATTTACATTATGTTTTAACACAACTTTGTAATTTCCAATATTAGAGTAAACTGACCTATTACCAAATTTATATACGAGATAATTATTTACGATGTAGCGTTGTTTCTTTTCCAAAATTGTAATATTAAATATAAATATATGTATTTAGTTTATTGGGATTTAAAAGTAATCATTTAAAAATAATATTTCTTTACAAAGTTAACGTTTTTGAAAGAAGACGACTCTACAGCACAGATAATGATCTTGTATATAAATGACAAACTTTTGATGAAAAATGTTGAACGTAAATTTCGTATATTATCAGTTGGCGGGTATCACGTTATCTTAATTTAAAAAGGGTATTTTTTATTATATGTATTATAATATATATATATTACATTAATATATTATATTATAATAAGAAATTCGTTGTGAGCAATCATCGTACAACAACAAACCGATTTCGATTATAGAAATTCATATAGTTATCATCGATTAAAATCAGTACCTATACGGTATGCCCACCGGTTATACAATTTACCCACAGTCTTTGGAAATGGTTGCATTTGGTTCAAAAAAAAGCAGTGGAAAAACGCATAGGCACAAAATCGATGTTAACCGACTGCTGCAGGTGCACCGGTTGTTCACAACGAATACGCATTTCTTGGATATGCTTAAAAATTTTTTTTTCGAAAAACTCATGTTCATGGGTATATTAATATTAATGTATTCTATCGCAAAGCTTTCGTGTGATAATAATGTACAAGCGTGTGCAGTATATAGGGTTACCGGGTAACAGGTTCGAAATAACGTTTCATTATAATTGCACGCGTCTACGCGTTTTGCCGGACATCGGAATTTCCGTGTATTAGCGCGTCCGACAAAATTAAATAGTTTATATCGCAACCAGCGGGACTGGGTTGTTTTATATACTATAATATTCGATTTTTATTCATTCCGCGAATGCTTTTTAAAATTATTTTTTTTCTCTCGACTCGCATTTTTATGGTCATATACACTCATCGTTGTTTCAGAATTAGAGTAATTTTATTTATGCTAGAGTTGATGGTCGACGTATTTTTCGTTTCATAATTTTTCCTACCCGAAATACTTGATAATATATTTATACCATCCTATCGTATACCTTATATATATTATATATATATATAGTTATAAAGATGTTATATCATTTTTATTTTACATTTTTGTTAAAGTGAATTCTTTATATTATAAATAATAAAATAATACATCGATGAATATTTTCAAAAAAATATTTATAAACAGGTTTCATAAATTTTTCAACAGTTCAATAATAATAATAATAAATAATAATTGGTTTTAATATTTTTTTTTTGTTATGGGTTAAAATATAAAATGTCGAAATATTTGGTGAATTTGCGTCAGTTTATCTAAAATTTAATCTATATGTATATCGTAGTATACGCTTATATTTAGTATATTATTATACTAAAAAGCTAAAACGAGATACTCACAATTTAATAGTTTATTACTCGGTTGAAATTATTATTTATTATAATGTTTTACATAAAATACCGAAATGAATTATGGGCTTTGAAAAATTTCATATTTTTAAAAACGCGTAAACTAATACACTTTTACTTCGGGAGATAATATATTATAGGTAGTTAAATTCAGTACATAAAATATTATAAAAGTGTTTTTATAAATAAATATTTATGTATTTAAATATATGTATAGAATGGCAGGTACGATGCTGTTGCTGGTATTCAATAAATGCGGATTTATCCACGAAATATTACAACCATTAGAGAAAAATTCGTAGATCTATAAAACATAATGTTAGTTATAGAGACACAATCTACTCTACAAGTACTTTGGTGAGAAACAAAAAGAGAATCGTTGTTTACGCGCATAAATGGGTCCATGCCGGGATTAAAATATATCCGATTTTCTCGTATACTGCAGCATTTTTCACTTCTCTGATTCTGAGTAAAGGGAAAAATGTATTAGTTTGTTGATTATGAATTTATAATAGGATTTTTAAAATGTTGAGATCTATTAATTATCAATTATTTATCATTAAATTAGGTCTAAAATATAAATATCATTACTAAATGTCATAAATTTCATTTTTTAACGTGATTTAAAATATAAGCATATAAAAAAATATGAAAATAGCAATATAGTCATACGAAAAGTAAATTTTTAATTTTGTAGAAAATTAAAAATCCAAATAATCAATATACATTTTAACAGTAATATGTATTATATAGTACCTATATATAGTTTAATCAATCATTATTAAACTGAATTGGAGCATACCAGAGGAGGTAAATGGTAAAATCTGGAATATGCATTTTTATGATAAAGGGATTTATAATATATCGAGCCGGAACGTTTTAAAATAAATATTATATTTATTAGAGTAGATATACTCGTAAAAGACTTATAATACAAAATGTAACCAAAATCGTAAATGCAAAAATGTAAATACTTTCAACAGGATCTAAAAAAAAAAAACAGAATGACTATTCAAACATTTTGACCATGGTGGTTGTCAAAAAAATGTATTATTTTTATGTAAAATTTCTAGGACTTAAATTCAAAAATTAGCTTAAAGTCAAATTTTGAGAATATTGCAGAGGATGGTAAATTAGAGTAAAATCAGAAATGTTATTCATTTTATTACAATTAGAAATAATAAACCTATTCCAGTATTATAGTGAATGTTTAATGATATATATATATATATATATATATAGGCGTGGACTGGTGAATAGAGGCGTGGGATGCTAAATATTATTTAGGGAAAATTTTTATACCTACTCTGTAGTCTGTACTATATATACTAAATAGGGCAAATAATATTCAGAAGCAAGGGATGCTGTAGTATCACAGCACCCCAGACAATCCGCCCCTGTATGTATAAGCCTACATTTTATCCAAAATCACGTACGTAATGCATATTTAACTAAAACATGTAAATAGGTACCTATAGATATTAAAAATAGATAAATATCAAATATAGTATAGATGTAATTTTCTATAAGACAATGTTTTAATAAAAATTCCTTTCTTATACTCAGAAATATATACAGTATACACACATTAAATAATAAACATCATTGTATATTTGTATGATTGTATTTTGCTATACTTGAAAACTATTTAAAAAGTATAAAGTAAACGTATCGTATAATATAATAAGTTTTACTTAAGAGTATGCCACACACCAACTTTTCAAGGGGTTCTGTATAAGAAATTTACGTAAAATTTTAAAAATGAAAACATCTAAATATACTTTAAAATTTAAAAGTAATAAAAAAATAGTCTTGTGTGAATAACATTTTTATTGTTGTGAAATTGTTTAAAAATTAAATTTTCTTGTTTAATAGTTACTATCGTACTTACTTCAAATGTTATGGCTTTCAGAATGTTCTAATTGGTACCAAATGAAAGATTAGAACTTTTTTTAACTTTTGTGAGAGGCTTTATTTTGTAAATATTTTACATTTTTAATAGTTAGTATCATTAAAAAGTAAAATTTTACAATTTTCAATTGCTTATAAAATATACAAAATAAATAATGAGTAAAAATGGCTCTGACAAAATCTAATAAATTGTGTCAGATTTTTATTGTTATAAAAATAATTTGTCTGCAACCATTCTAGCCAATATAATACTTGAAGAATGAATAATCATGTATTTACAGACTATGTTTCGGGGTGTGGCGTCCTTTTAACACGGGATTGTGATATTTTGGCAATTTTAAATTTTCATATTATTTGATATAACTATCATAAACTATTATAAAATAAATTTTGTATAAGTACACTTTTTTTCTGAATATTGTTTTAATTTCACAGTAAATTACGTAAATAATTACAGACATATTTATTTGTTTTGTAAATTAATACACTTTTGTCACTCATTGTCAGACGATTTATTTAAGATATTTATTGTCGTTTAAAAGAAAACTTTTGATTAACTAAATTTTAATATCGAGATTTTTACATTTAACAAAATTCGGTGTATATTTATGTCAATGTGTCAATCAGATATTAATGGTGTGACTGAAATTTTCATAAAAGAATCCAATTGAATTATTCCGACATAAGTTTTATAAAGACTTGAAATGACTTCGGAATCATATCGTATAATAAACGTCAACTGAAGATTTCACAACGATGGAAACTCGATAGAGAAGTTGGAAATAATTAAGATAAAAAATGGTCATATTTTATTGAAAATAATCAATATGGGTGTTCAATAAATATTTATATAATATAGTATATATATATACATTTTTCATAAGAGTTTTTAATTGATTGAAAAGTATTATATTTTATTTTTTTTGATATTTCGGTAAGTATGATAATATTATATAGGATTTAAAAATGTTTATGATTGCGAGTATAATAATATTGCATGTATCTATCTATAATCCTTTATCAAATTATCTTGTACTTATATATATATATATATGTAAGCGTATTGAGTATTGACATATTTTTGTCTTAATATTAAATTAATATTAAACAAATTAATATTACTGAAATAAAATAAATAATATAATATAAATTCAAATTAATTATATGAGATTATTTGTCGGTATAGGTACTTATACAAATATAATATATACTATACAAATTTTGGAAACATTTTAATATTATATTATTAAAGTTTCATTTTTAACATTATATCCATGATATGTGCACCTGTACAAATCTGCCAACTATAAAACATGTGACACTTTTGGTCTTATATTGTTAGTTTCTAAAAGTTTTAGACATCGTTAAGAAGTTTTAATAAACGCTTACTCGTAAAAGTCTACGGGTTTCAATTTCCATATTGCTTTTAAAATTGCTTCTGAGAAACTCGAGCTCTAAATATAAAATAATCACGTGGGGACCACAAGAATTTTTTAAATTGTTTTTTTTTTTTTTTGTTAATATTAATTTCCTGGTTGGTCGTGTGTGGTCTAATGAGTAAATTGTATATTGTCCAGTTAAAAAAACTGCCATTGTAAATACTTGAAAATGTAATTAACAATTTCGATGTAAATAGGTATTCTTTTTTTTTTTTTTTTTGCTTCTCGTGACTCGTAGACAAAGTAATGAATTTATAAATGGCACCACACGACGAAAAGGATGGTAAAAAAAAGGTTATCCAAATCACTAGAATTCCTTCAAAATGAGACGTAAACATGTTTTTAGAAGCCACATAGTTTTATTCTTTAATATATATTTTTCTTATTCTATTTATACAGATGAGAAGAATTTCTTATACATTTTAATTTAAAGTAAAAAATAATGAAACATTTTTTTTTATAGACGCATTGTTATATTTATTTTAAAGTTTGAATAGAATAAAGAATCCTCTGTGTTACTGATTTATGTGACTTGGCCAAGCAAAAACAATAGTGTTTCCTGGAAGGAACGATCTCTCTATATTTTTGACGAACCATATTTTAAGGGGAAGGTTTTACCGAGTAAATATTTTCTTCCGGAAGAATAGATCATCGTTAATTATAATTTAAATTTTAATAGAATTTGATATATCTTTGATGAAATAATAAGTAATATAGCGTGTTTAATTTTTTAAGTATATTAATTAATATAATAAAATATATGAAAAATTTTTTGGAATTCAGGGTTACAGTAATATAGTGTACTTAATTAATTTAAAAATCGAACACAAAATTACATTTTTAATAGAGAATTTATAATAAAACAATACAATTTAATCGTGACTAACAAGTCATGATAAAAGTAAAGAACTTTATTTAGTTCATAAATACAAATTAAAAAGCTATAAAAAAAAAATTGCATCTATAATGTTTATTTTGGTTTTATCTGTGTTTATACAGACTATAATATATGCATGCGAATGTTGTTGTTTTATATAATAAAAAAGTATAGTCTTACTTTATTATTTAATTATTAACTAATAAAAAATATAATTATGTTTGTTGGTATATACTCTATAGAATGAATGAAATGGTACCTACATTATGAATATAAATTGTTCGTATAAATCGCATTGTTGAGTATTTAGACACTATAATATTTTCAACGTTTAAAAATATGTTTCATATCAAAATATTTTCTATAAAATATCTCTACTACTAAAATATCTCCAAACAAAAATTTAGTTTTATCAAAAAGTATAAAAATAAAAATAAACATTATTGTTATCCCAAATTATGAGTTATACCTCTTAAGAAGACGTCACACGTGCGATTTTTAAGCGGTTCTGTATATGAAATTAAAAAAAAAAATTAAAATCCTATAATTTCAAAATATTTAAGTACATTTTAAAAGTAATTAAAAAATATATCTGTGTAAGTATCACTTTTATTGTTGCATAATCATGATATTTGTGAACAAAACTGTTTTGCAAGAAAAAATTGTTCTCAGACTGTAGTTGTAATTAAAAACCAAATTTTGACACAATATTGTTAACAAAATTATCTGTGTTTTACCGTCATCTTATTTTCGATATACCAAGTATAACTTATGTATGCCATCTGTAAAAATCTCCCAAAAATAGTTTTCACAAAATTAATAACTATTTTAAGATTTTATGTTTTTTAGAAAAAATGACGGTATTTTATCGGAAATAATATTGTTAATTAATTAACTTAAAAATATTCCACTTATAGCTAATACTGGTGTTCGCTTTCTAGAAGATAGACGTTCACCTCTAAGGTGTTTCCAATGAATAAGTTGATAAAGTAAGTAATCCGAAAATTGATTGAACTTATCTACTATTCTCGGATATTTATAAGAACTCGAAACTCGCTTTGGTTTGTTCTCGTTTAAGTAAAACACGTTTTACACAACATCATAAACACACATCAGTATGTATTCAATTAAAATTTAAAAAATATTATGCAAGTCTGAGAATTTTAAATACATTTACCGTTATAGGTAATATGGGTATAAAATATTAATGTATAATGAAATATAGTAGGTATCTACTCTGCACATATGAAGTCACTCGGACTTAACATCTCGGGTTTTATATAATAATTGTTGCCAGGTCGAAAGTTATTAAATAATAAAAGTTATAATGATAAGAAAATGTATTACAATTTCGTCCATGTACCGTATAGGTATATCGGATAAAAAAAAAAAAGGCTCAAAAAAATCGGATTGGCGGAGTGGGATTCGTACTGGTGTACTCATATCGAAAGTTCGTTTAATCTATCTTATCTTAATAATCTATTTTATCTATATTCCTGCTACCAGGGCCGTCCTGAGGGGGGGGGGGTGTCTCACCTCACCAACTCTGAGAGCAGTCGGCAAAATTAGGTTCAGTTGGAAAATTTAAGTTCAGTCGGCAAATAGTAGAAAAAGTCAATGCTCTTTTATTTTTTTTTGCTTATTCACTTACGTTTATGAAGTATTTTGGAATTTTAATTTGGCAAACTATAAATTATTAGGATTGTAGTCGACAAAATGGTTAAAAAATTAATTAATTTATAAAAATTATAATATAAATTTTTTTAAATTTTCACCCCCCCCCCCCCCAAAAAAAAAAAAAAAATCTTTTTCGGGACGGCCTGCCTGCTACCACTAAGCTACCTATCGATATGATAAAGCGATTGAAATTTTTTGTATTTAAATTATTCAAATAACAAAATGACACCGTATATTGACAGATAATATACATGTATTCAGAATGAACATTCCGGTCTGACAGGGACGATTGGTAGACAATGAAACTTTTGGTTGGGTGTTAAAACGTTCGGAAAACGCAAATTCGACGTCCACGGCATCGAAAAATTTCAGGGAAGGTCACAAAAGCCAATTTCGGAAGTGTGTGGCGATAATACGACCGCGGGAAAACGTCAAGTGATAACGGACGGATGGTAAGTTGGAAAGTGCGTTTTCTCTTTCTGGCGTCGAAAGCTCGGGAAAAAAGGAGAGAACGCAGATGAATTAAATACGTACAAACGGGCCAAAGAATTAAATAAATAGTATAAGAGGTTTCTTTCACGGAAAAAACGGTCAAAAAAAGTTAGCTTTTTATATATAAGAAGACTATCGTATTTCGCATTTTCGAAGAAAACTACACCCTATATTGCCCTATATTACTCTGTATCGTACGCCTTTATCATACGTATTTCCGAGTTTTCTCTGAACTTCCCAATCATGGAAACAAAAGTTTCCGACGATGTTCATGGATACCGCAGTGATAACGAATGTTTGTCGATGCACGGTAACCGTTATTTTAACAAAATCGTGATAACTTATCTTATTTTATTATTATTTTTTTTTTATCGTCCCTCTGAATTACAGTACTTAGTGTACCAAGTAAGTATGTACTTACCTATTATAAACCTTTTTATTTAATTAAATTGTGTGATGGCTAACATAATACTTTGTAAAAAGTCCGTATTCGATTTGTACGAACTTATTTTATGATATTTTATCCAACATTCGTACATTTCCAACTGGCAGCAATAGCTATATAAAAACCCGTGTACTATAGTTTTTATATTTCACAGTAAATGTATTTTAAATCATCGGACTTCCGTTGTATTTTTCACAATTTTAATTACATTTATATTGATGTGAAAACCGATGCACTCGGGCAAACTCTTATCATATATTACATTGAGTTGTACCCGATATCTACTGTGCATTAAGTAATATTATGTTATGTGTATATTTATGTCAGTGTTTATTTTCTTTAGAAGTGCGTTTGACGTTGAATCCTGCACCCTTTCTACTATCTCTCTTCTATCTTTTCTTCCTTCTTAGGTATATTTACATTTGCTTGACGTTCGTTTATACGCACCATATATACCTAACTATTCTTGAAGCTGTAAATTCAAACTATACTTTAAATTTGATTTTGTAACGTTACAAGTGTACCTATATATTTATTATTTAGGTAGTATTACCAATAAAATAATCTAATTTTCAAATTTCTATAATAGGTTATCTTTCTTAATTTTGGTGTCCCGGTTAGTTTAAACAACTTAGAAAAAATTTGAAAAACTAAATGTAATATATTATTTTTATTCGCCAAAAGATATTTATCTTTGATCAAAATAAGTGTTACAATAGTATAATTATACAAAATTACAGATTATAACATGTTACAACTGAGCATTTCTTAAACGAAGGCTGTGCATTTTTAATTTATAATTACGCAAAATGTGTCCAAACCAGGGTTGGCTTAATAAAACCCAACCCAAAAAAACCCAATACATTAGAATAATTAAAATATTTTATTACCTATGGTTAAATAAATTTGATTTAATGAATTTTTTTCATCAAATAGTAAATATTAAAATTCCTATTAAGAAAATTAAAAATTCAATGAACTATATACATACAACTATAGAAATATTCATGTGTTTGCTAATAATAATAATAATACTATATAGGTATTATTATTAATGTAGGTACCAAAGTTAATACAAATTATATTATTATTGTATACTGTATAGTATAATATAATTTATTATATTCAATTATATTAATATGTTAAGGGCCTTGGTCAGGACAGGTTGCTTATGAGTAATAAATTATAAGTATATAAATAATAGTAATAAAATAAGTAAGACAAGAATATTATTAAATCTTTTTAAAAAATACAGTGTATGTAATAAGGGGAAATAAACCCCATTTTTAGTGGGTTTAAATGGGTTTTTTAAAAATAAAACCCACCTAAAGAATTTTCTTAAAAAACCCAGGGTAATATTGGGATTTTTCGGATTTTATGGAAAAAACCCAATTTAACCCAACCCAGTTAGGTTTTTTCCAACCCGGGTCTAAACGCATGTTAAAACAAGCACTGTATTATGTTATATGTACATACATATTGTTTATTATATTGTATTTTATATTCGTTTTAAAGATGAACACAGCCTGCAGATAGTAGAACTATATATATCAAATATATATTTTTATATTATTTATACTCGTGCAGAGAGTTCCTAATATTATTGTAGCGTAACGAATTTATATATATTATATAATATTGCAAGTTTGTTTATATCACCTAAGTGCATATGAAGTTTAAGCATACACGGTAGGAATGCATATCTATGTATAATACTGTACATGCACATTTACCTGCACAGAATCATAATGTATTTATATGTGTATCGAGTGTAGGCGCCTTTTCGCTCGGAAAGGATTGAATCGAATTTGATTATTTAACACAGAGAGCCGCGTATAATATATAGACAAGATTCCAAGAGTATAGTATATAGAAGTATCCTCGGGGGTGTCCTCCCATCGGCAAGTATTATGCAAATATCTACGACAAACAAGCACACTGTGTATGTGTGTGTATATATTATACACACACATACATACATGTATGATATATAATAATATATATATATATACGTATAAAACGTGGGCGAGGGTGGATTTCGAATGTCAGCGTTCGTTTAAATTGTCTAAAAAAAAAAAAAAACAATCGAAATATGAGAGGGGAGGTAAATGAGGTAGTATGGTTGGTTTTTTTTTTTCCGGAGTTTTGAAAATTATTAATTATTATTGTTTTTATGTGTGCGCGTAAAATAACCCCCTCTGCGCGGGCTGCGGCACCTGGGTGTCTGCCCTCCCCCACCCGACACCAGAACTAGTTTTTTGACGACGCGTGTGGGGCCAAACGCATCAATCAAAATTTTAACACGTCCCTCTCGCCCGCCGTCGACGTTTTTGCGCGTTTCCCTCGGTTTTATACACATACGTGTACGGCGTAATATGACGGGATCGTTCGGATTGCCATTAAAGTTATAATCCCCGAAATGTGGCCGGACTTAAGCGAAGCTTTCCCGAGGCCCCCCCCCCCCACGGGATATCTCTCTCTCTCTCTCTCTACATATTTCTCGCGTGAGTCATATATACATATTATGCGCATATTATATAAAATATATATTTTTTCTCTATATATTATGCACAATTTAATATACGCGATTTCCATTACGATGTTCGTATATTATCACTACTCCGAGAATCCCCAGAGATCCGAATCATATACAAGACGCGACTACGCGAGTATAATAGCAGATAATAATAAAAAATATCAACGTTCCCAACTATAAGTTTTTGACGCTACGACTCTTGCGAATTTCTCTTCGACATATTATTATACGAGTATACGTATATCTTTCATAAATATACGTATACGTACATCTTTTCATTTTTAGCAAGGGCTTGGTGAAACTGGCCCTGGCCAAGGGCGCAACAGAAAAGGGGGGGGTCACAAAAATCGAAATTCAGCAATATCTATCACTAAATTTCTAAGATTGGGGGGCAAAATCTTGTAAAAGTAACTACTTTTTTTTGCTTATTAACTAAATTTTCAAGGAATGGAGGCGCAACTCCAAAAAATTGATGACTTTTTTCCTTATTACCAATTAAGAGGCAGAAATTCGGTTCTTTGCCAACGGCGCTATCGAATTTTGCTAGGGCTCTGATATTTTATTTTGTGAATTCGTATTTGTATATATACAAACATGGTACGAAAAACGCGGATTTTTTTAATGTGTATTCAAATTAAATTTTTCGAACCCATTTTCATTTGATATATTTATAATATGCGCCCAATCTAGACTATATCTGTTTAGCTCATTCGTATAGTTAGAAATAATATCGCACATATAATTTAAAGAGATACACAAATTTGATAAAATGATTCAAATTTTACAATAAATCAATCGTGTATATTATATTAAATAATTCTAAAACCGTTTTAACGATACTTAAGATACCCAATGGTTCAATATTTCTGATAGTGGGTGTTTTTTTTTTATTTCTTTACCTAGAAATAATATGTGGTAAATGTTTTTAAAATATTTATTATTAAAATTTCAACACTAATGCATGTGGTAAATATAAGATAAAATATATTTAAATATTTCATTTGAAATAATAAATATGGCTGCTATAGGTTAATAATTTACAATTATTATTTGCTATTCCCTCTTAAATCAATATACATATTTTTTTTATACATATATTCATATTCAAATAAACTATTATTAAATTAAAAGTACATTTTAAAACGAGTTGTTCCTTATTATTCTCACATTATCATTGAGTTCGGTTTCTAAAATTCGTACAATAGATATTATCGATAATTTTCACATACGTTGTTGTACATGAATTGGATATCATTCAATATTATTTTATATAATATGTTGCAATATTTGTCTTTTCCCTGCCTAGGATGAATTGAAAATTCAGAAGGAAAATCAATATGGAAAATATAACCAACTTTATAATTAAATTTTTTTTGAGTGCTCGAATAAAAATGAATGACAAACTTTAATATTAAGACATTTTAAATGATGTCAACCAATATAAAATAAAACAAGCTCTGCAAGGGTGCTAAATTTCCGAGTTTTAAACGTATTTACATAATAATCTAAAAATAGCAAATAAACGAATAATATCTATCTCCCTATAAACTAAATTAACAATCGTAGCTTTATGTAGGTACTAGTATAATTACGGATATACGGACAGATGGACACAACGTAGATATAAGGTGGGAAAACTTCATTCGTTGAATAGGATGCTATTGGTGGATGTACTGGCATTGTATCTGAAAGCAATGATAAATTATTTTTTTCAATCGGTACTATTCCTTTACGATTAAAAAAAATTCTAAGGAATCAAAATTTACTTTTTTATATTTTTAAGTACCAATTGGCAACTATAATAAATTTCTTATCAGAACGATGTTTACCAGAAAATACTACTCGACTCCTAGCTATAAAAGTATGTACAGATTTTTGGCATACTCGTATGAAAAACAAATTAAATCAAAAA
Organism: Pemphigus obesinymphae; assembly: GCA_025469235.1. Classification (NCBI taxonomy): domain Eukaryota; kingdom Metazoa; phylum Arthropoda; class Insecta; order Hemiptera; family Aphididae; genus Pemphigus; species Pemphigus obesinymphae. Next base: position 31,373 of record JAIPRL010001791.1, on the reverse strand, counting down.
GTTTAAAATTGTACAAAAATTACTAAAAGTGGTAAAAGTTTTGACATTTTTATGAAGTTAATATATTATTATAATAAATATTTGGAGTACATTTTCAAGTTTCTGGCATTATAATTGTTCAATTTATAATAATTTGCGTTGATTTGGTATTTTTCCTTTACGTTTAAGACAAGTACTAGAAAATACTAAAATTAGCTTTTTAAAGTACATATACCGACTAGAATGAATATTTTCTATCAAATAATTCTTTACACAAAAACTCAAACTCAATTCCTTCTACCTACAAAAGTGAATACATATATACATAAAAAGTATATAGATGTCGGTAACTATTGCAAAATCTGTTTTTTTCGTATTTATAAAAATTTTCTGGTAAGATCGGTAGTTTCTCGTTAAGCTTATGCAAACTGCCAGATAAATTGGAAAATTAATAAAAAAAAGTTTTTTAGTATTTATTAAAATTTATTTTTGACACTAATTAAATTGATTAATTATTTTAAATTAAATTATTCAACCAGTGGTAGTACAGTACAGAGCTCCACTTGGAATATAATTTTATGGAAAGAATAATGATTTATTATTGCTTTCAAATCCAATAAATCCTATCCGACGAGTGAATTTTTTCCGGCCCCCTCTATTGACCGGATTTTATTTATTTTTACTCGGCACAAAATCTCCTTAGAAATTTAATAACAAAGTTTGTATTTTTTATTTACAAAGTTTTGGTACACGATATTATCAATAATTATTATTAATCATTTAATATATGTATGCATTGAAAAAATTTTAAAATAAGGAAATATGCTCTTACAACTAAAAAAAAATCACTAAATGTGTAAAAATTTGTAATAACTTTCAACTTATTATTAGTTATTAGAAATTTATTTGAAATAATTTTATCTATTGCTATTATATAACTATCAAAATCTAGTACTTAACTAAAAATAAAAAATAAAAACAATAACATGGAAATGCATCAACTATATTAATTGATTTTTGTGATTATTGTGAGTAGGATTCTGTGAGAAAATAACAGATACGACCCGTATTAAAATTATCTAGGAAACCGTTGTCTGCCAGCGGCAGGGACTTAAAAATAAGGTTGCCTGACTATTTTGCGATTTTCATTCCAACAACATAATAATATAATAGTGCATTGTGTTTGGGTGTATTCTCGTCTTTCACAAAGGCCCATATAGCCATCAAACGCAATATGAGCCATATATTTCAATTCGTTTGGAGGGATTTCGCGAAACTGCTGCCGCCGAGGCTCGGTCGGGTTCGCGGGCACAAAGTATTAATAAGCCGCGCGCGTCGTTATTAGTAATGCAATATTATACATTAAATTATAATATACCAATAAATAAACAGAAAGTTTTTCAATTTCTTGACGATATTTTATTAGCGTTGTTCACGTTAGTTCGTTGTTTCTTCCCTTACACGTATACAGAGTGATTCACTAAACTGCATACATGTTTTGTAGTAGTGTTGCACGTTGGCGTTTTTTGGACTATTTTCTGGGGGGGAATCCGTTTATCAATATACATATATACTTAATTATAAAAAATGTTTGCGGATTAAATTATGTATAATTTCTATAGTGTTCATAAAGTTCTGGGGGGTTCAGGTAATTTTTATTATTTCAGCCAAAATAAAAGAATATTCAGAATTTTTATTATCTGGAGCCCCGGTCACATATTATGTCATTTGGCTATTGAAGTAAAATTATAGATAATTATTACACATAATACCTTTAATATATAATTATGAAAGCAATTAAAAAAATAGAAACAATTAAATAAGTAAATTTTTCATTTTCCTAATTTTATATAATATAAACGTTTTTAAACAACCAAAAAAGTATGTTTGGAGTACAGCGAGATTGGCTCCACATAATGTTTTTCTGGGTAGTGTTGAACTGGTGAGTGTTTTCAAAAGGCCCAGTAATACGTGATCTGGTGTTATGGCCCTTATTTAATACAAATGTCGATATTTATTCTTGATTTTTATTTATTTTGACATTAAATTGTTAAATACTAGAAGCAGTACGACTAGTACGTAATTTTCAACATCAGCTATCCGTGCTATTACAATACTTCGTCATTTTACTATGTTTTAAATTTTAATGCTTAGCACTCGAGAAATATTTGTCAGATTTAAAATTCAAAACTTGTAATTTTTCACAAAAATATATTCTTTGAATATGATAAAAAAAATCCACCTTATAGGTTTAAAGAACACTGTAAAATTTGGACGTGACAAGTTTTCTAGATATTTTTATTGCATTTCTCAATATTTTGATTGATAGGTTTCGAGGTGACCTGTATGGATATGAATGTTTTTTTTTTTTTTTTTAAAAGAAAGAACTACTTATCGTTTTTTATCATATCATTTTTGAATTTTTTTACGTACCTATCAAAATTAGTAGGTACAATAGTTATTTGAACTAGTGGATTTTAGTTATTCTAATTATTTTATCAAAAAGCTCACTAAAATTAATATAAATATTATGAATTAGTATTAAAATAAAAATATGAAAAATTGGTCTGGACATTTTGATATGCTAATTTTTTCACCATTTTTTGAGAATAAAACTCGATTATATTTTAAATTGATTATTTTAAGTGCATCTATATTTTCTATTGTCTCTATTTACTAAAATATGTTGTGTGTTATAAATTAATTGACAAAATTTGTATACTAATGTAATAGTTTTTATATAATATCAGCTATTGTTTAAAATTTGTGGAGGTGTCCAAAAATTCTAATTATCAGATATTAAACAACCCAAACATTATAATAAAGCACAATATATAGATTATAAGTATATATAATTATATGATAAACTTATTATAATTTTTAAAACAAAATTGTAAATAATTTATTCTTAGCATATACATATTTAAATAAGTACTTATGTATATAAAACTATATTTATTAAAATGTTTACTTGATACATCAATATTTTTAAAAATAATTTATAATTAATGGTTGAAAACGGAGTAAGTAAACTTAGTGATTCCAGAATCACACTGTATAAATATAAATTTCATGTTTGATGTCCTATATTATACTATTATTTACTCGTATATAATATAATAAGTTTCTCGGGCTTATACTACAGAAAATTATATACATGTATGTACACTGTACACTAGATGAAATATTCAATCAAGTTTGTTTTTACTTTTCCCATCTATTTTGAAGTTTTCAAAACGAAATATCTTGTTTTGTTTTAGGTTTCTAAACATAAATTTAAACACCTTATATCTCCGTTGTGTCCATCTATCTGTCTGTCCGTCCGTAGTTATTAGTATACGTTTTATAATATTTTTATTACATAGTTACGAGGAACATTGTTTTATATTTTTTTAGATTATTGTTTAAAATACGTTTAGAAACTGGTAATTTAGCATGATCACAGAGTTGGCTTTCTTAACTTGTTTGCATTTTGGAACGGTTATTTTCTTTATTATTTAAATAATTACCGGAAATACTCGAACGAAACGAGTTTAATCTAATCTAATGAATAGTATTAATTACGCGGTTATTCGGGTAAAAGAGGCAAGTTAAAAAAAATTGACCAAAACGTGTTGATACTATTATTGGGCTCCGGTACGAAATTCTGACAATTAAAATCCCAACAAATAAAAATTCAGACAGGTTAAGATCCCAATAGGTTAAAATCCCGACAGGTCGAAATCTCAACATGTCGAAATCCCGACATGTAAAAGTCCTGATAATTTGGCAAAGAATATTTGTTGTACTCGTGTATACCAATAAGAATAAAATAAGAAAATCAGTTAAGTGGATGCTACATACTCAATTTTTAAAGGGTTTTGTATAGGAAATTTTTAAAAAATTTTAGGAAAAATAAAAATCTAACAAATTAAATATATTTAAGAACATTTTAAATTAATCTCAAAATAGTCCCATACCCTTATCACTTTTATTATTGTGTAATTATGGTATTTGTTGAAAAAAAAACACGATTTCACGAAAAATAAATCTTTTTGCTTAAAGATTCTGTAGTTGGAGAACAAAGATTATAATTATTTTTCAGAAGAAATAATATTCAGTGTTTACAACAGGCAACATTTTAGATCATGGATGGTACCTTCTAGACTTTCTTCGTGACCTAGCTCATAAAATTTCTCTATAGATATCTACTTTAGTTTGAATAAAATTATAATTAAAAATATTAATTAATTAATAAATAAATTGATAAACTCAAGAGTTTTTTAAGAATTAAAATATATAAATAAAGTCTTACAGTTTTGTCTATCCATTAGGTTGATTTCTACGTTGGTGTTGTGGTCTTTTGTTATTATTCTAAAAATCTAGTTTTAATAAATTATCTTACATTTATGTTTTATTGATATTTTTGAATTTTAATATATAAGATGGATTAAAAATATCCAGTGAATTATTGTCGGAAAATAGGTCTGTCGAGATTTCGAAATGTCAGGATTTTGATTTGTCGAATTTCGACCTGTCGGGATTTTGACCTGTTCGGATTTTGATTTGTCGGAATTTTGAATTCCTCCCTTATTATTGTAAGTTCATATTTTCATGTAAAATGGGGCAAGAGTCATTGTATTTTAATGGAAAAATATTTATGCAAGTATAATTTATAATTATAGACTATTATAAGAATAAAACAATAGTAAATGTTTTTATATTGATAAAAATAGGATTAAAAGAAGCTTGAAATTTTACTTTTGTTCTTCTGAAAATTTGGTGTTTATATTTTATCCATAAAATTTATGGTTAAGAAAATAATATGTACACTTATTACGTTCATATTCCAAGTGAATAAACGACGAATAGAACTTTTGAATGTTGCGCAGTGTGTAAATACCGTTTTTGATGTGTATTATAATATATGATGTTATAACTTATAAGTTATTATGTTTATTGAAACACTACATCGTGCACGTCCGCTCATTTTATTTTATCCCGAGTGTATGATTGATAATTAAATAATTACGAAAATGCAATTTCATGTTACATTATATAGTTATTGGTAAATGCTGATTAATGAAGCTAATAATCACTTAAATAAATTAATAGGTACACTAATTTATGTATCATATTTATGACCAAAGTACATAGTAATGGATAATAGTAATGTAAATAACAAATATATTTACATTTTCGTGGTATTTCTATAGTTTGAAGAGAAGGTGAAGAAGAATTTTTATATCGTTATAATTTATTACCGTCGAATTGGGTGACTTATATTGGTTGGCTTTGGACAAAATTACAATATTTTAAATAATATTGGTGCTAATTTATTTGGAAGTATCTATATTTAATTGTGTAACATAACATGTTATCCACCTACGTTTACGTTATCAAAATTATTTTAGCGGTAACCATAACATAACTAATGTTTAATACCATTCATATTTTGGTATATATTTAATTTCAAAATACATTTTTTTCTATCAATATATGGACTAATTGTTAAATTAATATATTTACGAGTGCTATAAGTATTTTATATGTTTTATATCAGTTTTAAAGTAAAATAAAATGAAATCCGGTCGGACTTGGGACACAATGGGTAAATATAATAATGAAAGGTTAGTATAGACGTTCCTATTATAATTACGATAGCAAGGCATTAGAAAAAGTTGTAAATGAATTGAAAACATTAATGGAGAGTCTAAAAAAGTGGCCGAAAATGTGGAGTACCTAAAAGTAATATCCCACATAGCACAATTTGTGTATATTCCGAAGATATTCCTCAAAAATTCTTAAATTACTATAGATATCCAAACACTACAATTAATATATTTAAAATATACGAAAGTGTATATAATTTGTAGAATATACCTACATTTATTATTCCATAAAAAATATGATATGCAATATATCCTATAAAGTACCTATATGCATTTAAGTATATACAATATACATATTTAAATAATATTTAATATTGTATTTGTATAGAATATTTATAACATAATTATACGATACATATTACGAAAATATTATATATGATTATATATTATAATATATAATATAGTAAATTAGCATGAAATGAACAAAATAAAAATCAATATTTTACCTACTTACTATTTTAAGTTTGAATGCAATTTAGATATTAATGTAAATATACTTACAAATAAAGATCAAGACAAAATACATGTTTACGCAAAACTGTTAAAATGGATTTTTTAGTGATTTTACCAAGTATCAAATCGATTTTAGATTATTAATTTACTTATTAAAATCGAGTTATTAGTTTACAAAAGTAAAAAAGAATCAATATCTTAAAACTACAATAAGTAACTGTTTTTAAGATTAATAAATTAACAAAAATGAGGTTCCTTTGAGGTTGACTTTTATTAATTTGATAATAGATATTTTTACTCTAAAATCACTTTAAGATTTTTTTAAACAAATTATGTGACTACACAATAATAAATAATGTTACTAATATAGGACTAATTTTAAATTACTTTTAAAATGTATTTAAATAATTTTAAATTATTACATTTTTATACTTTTAAAAGTGTCTTAAAAATTGCTTATACATCGCGACGGCCTTGGTCTGAAACTATCCAATTTATGGGTTAACTTATATATATAATATTCTTAGAATTTTTAAATTAAAATATTCACCTTTTTTTGAGAAAATGATTTACGTTTATTATTAATCCAGATACATTAAATCATTAAGTCGTTCATGTAAATATTTTTATTTCAAATCATTAATATTGTACATAAATTAAAATCTTATTCTCAACATAGTCCTCAATGAACATCTTCAACCCCAATTGAATGTGGTATTTTGTAGTAAATCTTTAAATATTTATCCAATTGTTATTTGACATTCTTACAAAATTCTATCTATATTATAATTGCAGTATATTAAATTTTACATATACAGTGTATATAACTCAGTGGTGCATTTTCGTTTAAAAAAATAATGAAATATGATTATTACTTATTAGTAAGTTATTAGCAAAGTAATAATAATTATATTAAAATGTCATTATTAATTTAAAATTAGTGTATGAATTTGGTCATAATTTTTTAAATATAATTCAATGTAATTAAATTTAAGCATGTCTCATGAAATTAAAATAATAGAAATATTAATATTAGTATTAAGTAATTATTAAGTATTAAATTAAATATTAAGTTATTAGTAACATTAACATTAAGGTATAATTATAATATTTTTTTACTTGTAATTATATACCTATCCTTTATTATTATTTTTTATTTTGGTGGTAGGGGTGTTCAGTATCTCTAGATCCTTTGTTAATACGACACTTGTATAGGTACTAATGTACGACCTTAAAACTAAATAGTGTTGGGAAGGGAGTGTATGACTTAAATTTTTCTGAAAATACTACATGACTTTATTTTGCTCGCTTCGTCGGGTAAAATTTTGGAGTTAAGACTATTAGGCCTAAAAAAAATCCAATAGTGAGGGGTGTCACATACTTTATCCTGAGTCGTTGTTACGACTTTAGTGGCCTTAGGCATTTCTTAAAAAAAAAGGTAAATAAGTAACAAAAAATAAAAAGGTCATTCGGTATTATTTTCGATCATTGTAAACATTATGAATACCCCTGTAAACTGAAGTCCCGTGGACCCTAAAACCGCGAAGCCTAAAGCAAATGTCTATCCTGCCTACCTCTAACGACGGCCCTGATGCTATCGGTGCATCTCCGATCATTGCACTATTTGGACTATAATACAACGATCATGGAAGTTTCAAAATTTCAATTTTGATACAGTTTTCATGGTTTTATTTATACGTAGGTTTTCGGTTTGTTGATTTATTAATGTTCTTTTAAACATTTTACTTTATTTTATGAAAAAAGAAAAAAAGGACGTATAATGTACACACTCTTAAAGTATATACTAACGACATCTGAAAATATCGTACTTAAAGTGTTAAGCCTGCTATGCTTACTAGAAAATTTTGTTTGATGTATTATTAATACTTTACACCATTCAACAATAAAAATGTTTTTATCGTCCAAATAGCGGTATTGTACAAAATACAATAGTTTATGATTTTCATAATTCCTATATGTACTATATTAAAACGAGTCAGAAAGGCTGTAAAATTCATTGATACTTTTTATTCATGTTTATATTTTTTAATGGATTGTGGTTAAACTTGTAATGTATATAATTATAAAATACATATAAAATAATAATAAATATATTATAATACTAAAATATATTTAAATAGTTTTAGAAAATGCACTTCATAGCAAAACAGTATCATATTTTTGATTTTACGAAGGTGAGTGATACTGATTTTTAAAATTTACTTGGGCATGTACACAAAATCACACCTTATAACTAGGGCATGGACTTTATTGCCCTAAAACTTAAGAAAAATATTCCTAAAAAAAAACGATTAAATGTCTTTAAAAAAATCACTAAAGAAATGCCCTAAAAATGTTTAAAAATGTATTTAAATTCAACAAAAAATAATTCTGAGCAGTTTTGTATAACATTATTTAAAAAAAAATAATGTAAAATTAGTTTTATATTAGTTATTTTCCGTACCTAATCGCATATTTATACGGTGTCGTATATTCGTAGGTTATATACCTCTGTATTGTCGGTATCGGTGGATATTTTATCGAAATTTTTAAAATTACGTAGGTACTAAAAAATTATTAATTTACGAAACAAAATTAATATATTTTTTTTTTTATTATTATTTTTAAAACTTTTTATTCAACACTTAATTGTATATTATATTATATTTATTTATATATATTTATATTTATATATATTTATTTTTTTTTCATACTTTAAGCATAAAAAATATATAAAAATTACCCTAAAAATGGAAAAATGATCTAAAAATGTCAAAATTGCTTTAAAAACCCAAAGTGTTAAAAAAATGCAAAATAAAAGTTTCACTTTTAAATTCTCTGATGTATGAATCGAATTTTGTACTTAAAAAGTATTTCTCGGGACCACCCACTAAAATGTATTTTGCATTAAAATCATTTTTAAAATAAAATCAAATTTAAAGATAAATTAAAATCTATCAATTAAAAAAGGTTGTAATGTATTTTAAAATAATAATTTGTAAGTGGCATCATGTCAGCATCACTTTTTGTTCCTATGTGATCATGATATTTGTTCAAAAAGACGTTTATGAAAAACAAGCAAAAATAAATTTTAAAATAATAATTTATAATAAGTTTTACATAAATCGTGACTAGAAATCAGATTTTAATGTCTTAAAGATATTTAAAAAAAATGCTCTTTAAAAAATGGATTTATCACCTAAAAACACCCAAAATTGTCCTAAAAAATGCATTAACAATATTTTATGAAAAAAATCACTGTAACAATATTATCGTACAATAAAAAAATAAATAGATGGAAGTTGTATGTAATCGCCTAACATAGGTGTGACATTAAGATAAATTTAAGAATAGTTTTATTTAAAAATCGGATTATCTGATGTTTTTAGTATACAAAATAAAGAATATAAGTATGTGTTTATATAATTCAATTTAGGGAGAATTTTTTTTCGTAATATTACTAAAAATAGGTTAAAATAACCTAAAAAGTAAATAATGCCCCCCAGGAATTTCGTTATTAAAATAGACTGTACTTGAAACACCAAACACATTTGTATCTTGGAAAGCAGCGTATCAAGCATTCCAGAAAAAAAGATGCGAATGCCTCGAAATCTGAGCCCTATTTATTAATTAGTAGTATAAATCAATTGAAAACAATATTTTAGAGATATAATACTGTATATTATACATAAAACTTTTTTTTTTTTTAACTACCTGATTTTTTCTGAACACCAATGAGAGTGCATCAAAAATGATGTTCTATATTAATTGTATAATAGATATTATAATTTTAAAATCACTTTGAGTAGTATTGTTAATGAAGCATTAATTTAATGAAAACGGTTTTAATATTAACTCCAGTAACATGTATTATAATTGTACACTTCTATACTAAAGACGTTAAAACTTTTTGCAATTTAACATTTCGAGTTAAACCCATATATATTTTTAAGTACAACATATAGTATATATTATATACGAAATATACTTAAATATATATATTATAATATATATATATATTATAATATAATATATAAATCTACATTTGTATTACTAAAATATTCTGTATATATAATTTTTTAATCAGATTTAAATTGTTTATATTTTTATAATAATTATTATAATTATAATACTCTGGTAGGTAATAATAATAACACATTTTTTAACTTAAAAGTAATAAAGCCGTTTTGTAGTGTTATGCACTTCGCTCGTTGCTATATGATACTAGTGGTGGATATATTGAATTTTAAAGCAATGATTATTTCTGATGGGTGGTTTTTTTTTATTCTAAAGGAAACTAAATTACTTTTTAAATTATAAAATAGAATGAATTTTCTATCAGAAAGTTCTTAACTCAAAAACCCCTAATCAATTCATTCTACCCAAAAATATATTTAAAACATATGTACATATATATATTATACTAGTCATTTTGTAAATATGACAAATTTATTTATTATTTTCCAAATTGAAACTAATTGAAACTATTTTTTTCCATTAAAAATTTAAAATCTACAGTTTTATTTTACGATTAAGAAAACTAACAGGAAAATGATCTCTTAAAAGCACTAACTAAAACAAATTTAGTATTAGAAAGCTCTTTACCCGAAAACTTTTACTCGACTCTTTTTACCTGAAAAAGTGCATACATATAAAAAAAAAAAAAATTGCACATCGTTGTAAAACCAATACATTCCTCACTACACTCATAATCTAAAATGTAAATTGTTTAAATGGAAACTATAGCTATGGACACGAAGTAAAAAAGAAAAATGTAAAAGATTAGGGAGATATATCTTTTCCTTAATTACGCTATTGTAGAGTAAAGAAAAACCGATGAAAATGTATATATTTTATAATATGGTAGAAAATACCGTGTATAAATGATAAGTACTGGTATAGTATTGGAGGTTAGGTTAGTAATGAAATTAAATATTCATGATTTCTATAATTGCCTATTTATACTCACTTTATACTTTACACATAAACTTATTTTCCGTGAAATTTCTTCTGTATATTTTATGCTGCTTGATATACAAGTTTATTCCTCTATTCGTTATTCATCAGTAATAAAATGAATTTGTAATTTTTCCCATTCAAAATATGTGTACGTATGTTCAGAGGGGGTTTGAGGTGACTGGTTTTGGATTACAGGCATTAGTCCACTTACCATTATGTTTAGGCTATATTATTTTTTTATTTTTTTGTTCATTGGCATAAGATATATCCATTTTATACCAATTTTTTTATTGTTATCTAAAATTATTTTTACAAATTTAACTTTGTTCCAAAATACTGATTTATCACTGAAAATTGTAAATCGTTTCCAATGTAAACTTCCAGTTTAACTCAAGTTAACTCAAAATATAATGATAATTGGTAAAAATAATACGATTCACAGGTTTTTAGATTTTGAGCCGAGTTAGAGATTTTTTAATAATTTATTATTATTATTTTTCATAATAATATTACGATATTAATCTATATAAGTTATATATATTAATATAGGCTGTAGAAGTAAATTTTTTTTCTATAATTATATTTTGTAAATACGTATTTCAATAACTATGTTATCATCTTCAGTACACAATAAGGACTAGAGTTTTTTCATTTTATTATTAGAAAATCCACAAGTACTTAAATTATAAACAACATTATACTAGTTATTTGCTGTTATCGTGTATTTATATCGCATCGTACATAACGTTTTTGAGGTTATATACGATTATATTACCTATACCTCTATATTATCGATATCAAGGATATTATTGAAACTATAAGAATTACGTAGGTACTAAAATTGACAAATTTATAAAACAAAATAAATATTTAAAATTTTTTAATATATATTTTTAAAACATTTTGTTCTATTCAAAATTGTGTATATTATATTTATTTATTCATACTCCAAGTATAAAAGATACATAAAAAAATGTCCTAAAAATGAAAAAAATGCTCTAAAAATGTTAAAAAATTAAAAATGAAATCCGTGCCTTACTTATCACTAACACAGGTTCATACAAATATTATTTTGAGTTACCTATATTATATTATGCAATATTTCCAATTTTTGGAAACTTGTGTGATTTGTTAGTTTCATTATTCCTTAGAAAATATCTAATTTTTAGTATTGAATAGTATTAATTTTTAAAAATAATATATGAACTCTTAAGTTGAAAAAGTTATTAAGGAAACACATTTTTCTTATTAATTAAATTTAACAAGTTAAAAACGATGTTAACAGTCAATAATGTCCGGTAATAATAGACAAATATAACAAATATATAATATCTATTTAATAATAACAAATAAATTATCTGTTACAACAATACCAATATCTGTAATAACGAATAATAAGAAAAATGTACGCTGGTACTTAACGCTTCTATAACGCTACTTTTATACTTCCGTTCCTATACTTGTTGAATGGGGTTGGATATTTTTAAGTTGATATTATATACATAATATATACAATGTATATGTTATATATAAACTATGTTTTCGAATCTGAAAACATAATTTTTTGATAATACTGTATGTATTATGGTGTATAGGTAAGTATATAGTATTAGATTCAATATTATTTGCAAATATTAAAATTTGACAACGTGGATCATATTCAATTACTGTGACAGTTTATTTACAAAATCTTTTCTGCGGATCGTTTTGGACACTAATGTACGATGAGTGATGACAATAACGTGCCAACTGACATATTTTTGTTATACTTGGATCCATTGGTTGTATTTTAATCGTTTCGAAATATCTCTACCGTCTCCGGTGAGTTTAATTACACGCTGTGAATCATTTAGACGAGATTTTACGGTCATTCATTAATAGACATCCATAGGTAATTTGAACATTTATAACCAGACTGTGCATTAAGCGATTTTTCTGTCAAAATTCTCATTATAATCATTTTTGTTTCTCGAGGCGCGTATTTATTCTCGGTTGATAATAATAATAATAATAATAAATTTATTCAACAATTTCCATTTTCGCTACAGCCCGTCGCGGCGGAGAGACGTGTTAGAAATAAATCAGTACCATTAAACAAATGAGTTTTATATTCGAATTTCTCTCTTATATTATTATAACAGTTATTGTAATTATTATTATTATTATTATTTATTTATTCTTTTAACTAACTCAAATATTTTAATTTTTTTTTTGCAGTAAGTATCTCTTTTTGTAAACCTATTTGTTTTACGAGTATATTTAAAATTAAAAAAATAATTAATTCAATAAATTTAATATTCTTATAAAAAAAAATATTTATATGTATATATATATTATAAAAAAAAAAATTTTTCTAGAATATTCGAAAAAAATTATAGGTAACTAGTTTCGACCATTAATTTTACTTATACATATATATATTGTTGATTTTTATAATATATATTTATTTATATATGCTTTGTTTGCACTCTTTGAAAATTTTCCTATTCCTCACCGTTGCCGAAAAAACTTGAAAAAACAAAAAAAAAAAATAGAAAAAAATTCATTCCGTTGCCACTGCACTATAGCTAGTTATATTATTAATGTTGTTATAGTGAAATAAAAGTAGGGAAAAAAGTCTTGGTTACGTTTTTTTCTTGTTGCCTTTTTCGCGTTCCTATACACAGTCAGCTACGAACAGGAAGTTCGGCGACTGATAGGGATAGGTGATTTATAATCATGTTGCTTCCTCGCCATAAACCTCTTGGAGAGAGTTCCGATCGGAGAAGCTGAGTGAATTTTATGTGTTGCAGACAAAGAGAAAAAGTTTATATATTTTATTTTTTGTGGGAATTGCAGGGTTTTGGAATATTTTTTGGCAACTTAACAATGGATCAATATAAACTCGACGAGATACAGTGTTAATGTGCAGTGTGTTTAAAAAATAAAACAATAATAAGTAGTACCTATATAATAATAATAATAATTGAATTGTGGGAAATGTCACCTGGGTAATATTGTAATATTAATTATGACAATGATTATTTTCCACTTTACTCGGGTAAATCTATTATAGATATTAACCACAATGGTTGGATGTAATGTTAAAGTACATAGGTATAAAATCAAAATGAATATAATATATAATAAGTATCTACTTTTATGATGTTGGTTAATATAAAACTATCGGTTTTTGTTTGTTAACATAATATAATAATATTTTATTACAATCATTTAAAAATATGTTTCAAGTTTATACAGGGAAAATGTTTCTAATATAACATGATATTTTTTTTTAAATTATAAAAATTTTATAAATAATACTCAATTTTCAATTGTGTTTCAAGTTGCTTTTTTTTAGTTATTTAATGCGAATTGTCTGTTTATTACAGTATTTCAGGTAGTTTTAATAAATTAATGTATATTCGTATCTAATTGTAAAACAAGTTTTTTTTCCAATACACCTTTTAATATTACAAAAGTTCCAGTTATTTAAATATTCACGTATAAATAAAACCCGAAACCGATAATGAATTATTTGAACAAGTTTTTGGTTAGTACGATTTAGACTTTTTATTTAAAAAATAAATAAATCAGCAATGATTAGGTATTCTATGAATGTAAAATAAATAAAAAAATATACATTTATATGATAACTCTGTTTTTTTCTCTTATATGATTAACATTAATTATGATCAAGAGTCTTACATTATCTTGATAAACTATCGATATTATCCAGTGTTAAAAATTATTCACAGTTACGATAATTTTATTCGTGGATTGCACGTGGGCAGTATAAGTTTTACTCGAGAAATAAAAAAATGTTGACTTTACCCGAATAATGTAAACTTTAACGGGTTACAATTACATTGCTCATAGCAATAATAATTTATGTATTTAATAACTTTAATAGTATAATACTTACATTTTAAACAATATCAATAGTTAGTTTCGTATTGAAGTTATTTGAAGTTATGTGTTAAATAATGATTCATCGAATAAAATTGTTTATAATAATATTTTTTTGTATCATTAGTAACACTATTACTATTAATTATAACCTGTAATCAGTGGTGCTCCTGGAAAATCTTGGGTCCCTGGCAATAAAATTGTCTAAATATACGTATTTAAGCAAAAAAAAATTATCAACTTTTTCATTGAATTACTTCCCTAAAAAACGTAAAATAAAAATCACTTATAAGACAACAATTTTGAAACTCATTTATTTTAATATCAATTATAAGAAAACAATTTTATTTTTGGGAGTGCTTAACCGCCAAAGCCCCCCCCCCCCCGTTGCGCTTATGGCTAAAATAAATTTTAACGGTAGCTGATGACGTTGCAATACCTACTACCATAGGTGTGATCAGATTTCACACACAGTGGCAGCAATGTAGCATATTAAATGGCCAGCGTCAAAAATTGTTAAGGAGCCAAATTGTCAATAATTGGATTATATTTTAGATATATTATTGTTAATTTGAAATTTTAAGCATTCTGCGTTTATTTTCATCATTTTCGTGTGGTGTGTAGCGTTTTAGTACCTCAAAATTCGATTACAAAATGTCGTTTATCATATGATCATATATATAAAAAAGATAAAATGTAATTTTTAATTTAAAATTTACTTTCCGTAGTCACTGCGTTTGCCGCTAGGAGGGTAGTATAGGCACAAAATAGGTTATTTATTATTATTATTATTATTATTATAAAGTTATTTAACTAAAATATTGGGATGGAGTAATTATTGATAAGGTTGGTATTTATATAGTTTAAAATGTTGCATATTATGTATGTGTATAAATTTAATGTCTAAAAGAAATTGGGTAATAATATTTTTATTTATTAAGCATTTATTCACCAAAAAATGAGGCTAGGTACCCATTAAAAGAAATAATAATATAATAAGTTTTTAATTATAAACCATCATATTGATGTTTAATTTAATATCAATGTTCAATACTCTACTAACACTGCGTTTTAAGGCTTACAAGTTTTCATTAGAATTATAGGCTAAAAAAATAATCTTTTGCTAACGGTTTTCCAATATTATTTCAAGCGCAAGACGATTGGCTGCAGACAATAGAGTGCCGGGAATAATTGAGGAAAAAAAATCGAATACGAGAAAATCGAGCCATTATATTGATTTTTATTGAGTAGATGTACCTATATAATAAAATATAAAGAAAACAAGAAAATTGTATTTAAGTATATTATGTACATATAAAATATATCTGTAATATCTGTATAAATGTTTTAAGTTTTTCTTATAATAATATTTTATTTTAAATGTTTCTTATTTAATCAAATATATTTATAATTTTATATAATTTTATATTTAAAATTAAAGGCAAAGAATATTTTAAAATATAATTTATAAAAGTATTACTTATATATTTATGTATTTAATATTTACATATGTTTATGATTTATACTTTATATAGGCATATATTTCATGGTTGTTTATAAAAAAGAACTTATAATTTATAAAAATACATTGATTTTTTCAATGTATTTTCCCGGTTTATGCTTTGTTTATTCAAGAAATAATGAAAAAAGAACAATTATTTGTTTTTCAAGGTCGATATAACACGTATTCGTCGAATAATGTTACTCGGTACTATTTGTTTTGAATAAAATGTATTCGTCAAATAACTGCTGATAATACAGCATAATATCATTTTCAACATTTATCTTTGAAAACTGAAAACTAAATAATATCGACCAATCACGATCAAGTAAATTTGTGTAACTTGTTCCATAGTTTACTATTACTATTACCTATTTATATCACTATTTAACGAATAACTTTTACATTGAAAAACACTTATCACTTTATTCAATAGTATATTTATCGAATAAATATATTCGACGAATAGTTATTGACATTCGAAACGAATAGATGGACAGTTGAAAATCCGGTCCTAAATCTCATATTTTTATTTAATATTCATTAATTTAAATATATATGTACATTTATTTTATGGTTATTTAAAACAAAAATACTTGAACTTTTTAATTTCACATGACATTTAATTTTTATATTTTTTATATTTTTGGTTTATATGTTGGTATAAAAACTTTTATTGTTTTAAAATACGAATAGACTTGTAGTTTATATACAACTAATATATTGATAATTTGAGTACCTATACGTTCAATAAATAAAGCAATATTTAAGTTTGTATAGTTATCTATTTTTTTTTCGATTTATTACCATTTCGTTTTATATTATACCTGGGTATTTCTATATTGTTATCATTGAATAATTATAAAATGTTTTATTAATTAATTTTATTATGTTATTTATTAACTTTTTGTTATCTAAACACGTCCGTTTATACGCCATCCATAAGTTTGTATCTGTCAATCTTCAGCATTTATTACTAGAGCTGTGAATTTGTAGTAAAGTGCATTTTTTTAGCTAATTATAAAACGTAGCATTTTTAACACAAAATTCGAGTTATGTAATAATGAATTCAATTGTGAAACTTTTATTTTGCATTTTTGGACGTTTTTAATTTTTAAATTATTTTTTTGCCTTTTTAGGTCATTTTTTCTATTTTAGTTCATTTTGCGGTATTTCTTTTATCAATTTCCATCGATGAATATTTTTATACACATTTTATGAATTACATATTTTTTAAATTTATACCGGCTATACGTCATACTTATATTTTATAAATAATTAATATAAAATATAATATATAATATAATAATATAAAATAAAAAAATAATTATAAAATACTCATTAGGTACTTGTTTTAAAATATTTTACACATGCTGTATAATTGTGTAAGTACAGCGTTTTATTTTTCACGAATAAATAAGATAAGGTGAATAGATTATATCAGTAGTGGATTTCCAGAGTAAGTAAGCATCCGTAAACGATTAGGTACTTATTGTCGTTTAGTACCTACGTGTTCGACGTTCGTCTTTCGTGAGTGGATTTTTAAAATTTTGATTTCAGAGCATTTAAAAAAAAATCCAAGTGCATATTTTAGTGTAATTTTGGCATTTGAAGTGCATTATATACTGAATTTTTAGGGATTTAAATACATTTTTAAAGATTTTTTAGTGCATTAAATTCACAGCTCTATTTGTTACTATTATATTAATAAATAAATAATATATATTATATATATAGAGCTTATTAAGCTCAATTTTTGTAAATTCTTTACGAACATTACCTACACTAGTGGTGTTGAATCACAATTTTAAACACGCCCCGTGTCTACAGAATTTTAATTTCGTCTTTGTTGACGACCAGTGCTTTTGGAAAATGGCAGTGGCAGTATATGTAAACTATATACTGCCACTGAAATCACGGCTATGATATCCACTACCTATATAGCATAAAAATGTATAATTCATTAGTTATTTATTTATTTATTTATTTTTTTACTATATAGAACCTACCTACATAATATGCAATTTAATTGTATCGATTGGAACGTTTATACCTATACTTTGTAAAATCGTGTTTAACAATAGTATATGTATATATTTTTTTATTTTGTTATGAAATGCGAACATTACATTGCATTCGACGGTCAATACTACACTGTATAGAAAATATTAAACTAAAGTTTTGGCCGGACAAAGTTATGCGCGCAGCCAGGGATAAAATATAAACTATGCGTGTATGTTTACTGTGTATAAAAGGTATTGGAAAACTGAATAATACAGTCTAAAACATTTTCCGAATACGTATAATATTTTCAAATTAAAATTACTGTATATGCACTCCCGCGATAATCTGCTATCGGATAATATTTTGAACCCTTTATACATATTATATATATATAGGAATATTTTAATTAGAATTCGTGCTGTACCTATACAGTGTTTACATTTTTTTATTTTTAAAGCAAATTTCGAATACAGAGTATTGTTATGGAATGATTCTGACCAATATTTTCCGCGGTTATTCGTGTATATACTGTGCCAGTTTGTTTTATTTAGTTTATCCGTATTGGAATTTCGTGTTTTTGGCCGATTTTTGGCCATCAGCAATGTAAACACACTCAGTTCGACGTTTGAAAAAAAAGTTTTGAAATAAATTTCTCGAACGCGTCTACTTTGCATAATTGACTGGCTGCTTTTTTATCGCCCTTAACTTTAATCCCACGCACTTTTTCATATTACAAAAATCTGAGTTATTTAAGTATTCGCGTGGAAATAAAACCCGAAACCGATACTGAATTATTTAAAACATTCATTTTCGGTTTAGTAACTTTTTTTCAAGTGACATCGACATATATAATACTAATAGTACCTATACAGCGTATTATTTAATATGTTCGTAGTATACTGAGTGAAGAAATTTATTATCATTTTGATATTTTCGAATTGTTTGATGTGCTTCAAGTCAACCGTTGTTTGTTTATAAGTTATAACACGAATATAAAAAACATTTTATATGATTTCAACGTTAAATCGGATAAATTATAAATGCTAAAAATGCGCGAGATGCAATTTCATTAAAATTATAGGTACCTATAGTACCTATTGTAATGATATGCAGAAATTGAAATCATATTATTATTCTATATTATACATCTAGTTATATTGTGTAGTTCTATAACGAATGTACATAATATAGTGATTGTTATTTTTATTACAAACATTAAAGTGTTATTAATTGTCCAACACGTAAAAATGTATAAAATGAGTATAATAGGTAATAAATTACTATTATTATTAATGACGTATTAATAATAAATAAATGTTGTATACCAGCCGACATTAGTTTATTTGCAGGAGAGTGCATATTGTATGTATTAGAAGAAATGAACGGATAAAATAGGGAATTTCTTTCTAGAATTAAAAGAATTGATTTTGAAATTTAAACGTTTAACACGTTCAGGACAATCAATTTGATTAATAAGTGATTTATATAGAAATTTCAAGATATTATCCGAATGCTAAATCAAAGAAGCAAATAAATTCAAATTTAGATCAAACAAGAGAATAGTATAAAATTTTTAAGGCGGATTTGTTATTAAAATCTGTACACATGCGTTTAATCAAGCTTAAAATGTATTTTTTAAATTATCAACATGATATTTAAAACAAAGTTTAGAGTCAAAAATAACACCTAAGTCATTAATTATATTTTTTCGAGACAGGTTTAAATTATTTAGGCAGTAGTTAAAAAGTAATGTATTTTTCTTTAAAGAAAATAATATATAACAACTTTTTAATTTTTATTTTGATGAACAAACCAATATAAATCTTTCGCTCGTAATTTTTACTTTCTTAAATTAAAAATCGAGGTAGTATTAGAATTGAACTTCTCAAAATTAAAAATTAACGCCATTGTTATTGAGTACAAAAAAAAAAAAAAATACAAAAAATCGTTGGATATTTAAGATGAAATTTTTTTAGGTTACAAGAAATAAATATTCCATAAAGTAGAAATTCGTTTGTTTTTTCCATGAAAATTAAAAATCGTCAATATTATTACATAAATATTAGATATTATAATAGATCATAAAAATAACAGGTTAAACATGTACTGCACACCACTTTAGGGCCTATCGTTGCCGTCACCATTTTTTTCTTGACATTTCTACCTAGATTCAGAGAAAACAAATAGTTTTCTATACAATTTTTATAATTGTTTCAAATTCGACTTATTTTGGAGAATTCGAGGGTGAGTACAGAAAAGTAAAAATAAAGCGTTACAAACTTAAAGTTCAATTTTAATATCGATATATTTTTAAAGCACTAATATAATTAAGGCACAGGTGTTGTTTGAATCGATAAAACTACCGAACTATTATGACTGTTTTTTTGTAATTTACAATTTCAATTATACTATGCATTTTAATAAAAAATTAAAAACCAATGAACATAATACAAGATTATTTTTTCGTTTGGTATTATATCATTATGTATAAACGGTGCATTGTTTTCGAACTTATTTTAGTAAAGTATATATTATAGTAATATAATATATGTATATACTTTACTATAATACATCAAACGAGAAAAAATAATTATCAGGTGCAGATTGGTGACATTTTTTTTCAGGAATATTTCTTTCTATACAAAACATTTTTAATATTATTTCAACGTCTCGGTAGTTATACCTACGCTAATATAATTTTCATGGTACATAATTATAATATATTTTCGCTGCATATAATATAATATTTTAAGACTTTAAAATGCCGAAAGTCGTTATTGTGAGATGACTAATTATTATTAATATTTTCATCGATAAAATTAAATTTCTCACTACCCTCTTTGAAATTTTACGTACGATATTATATTTTTATCTTCGAGTTAAAATATTTCGATTATTCCTTAGTATAATATATTTTGTTTATAAAACGGCAGTAAATAGAATAGATAGGTATATATTTGATAAAAAAGAAAAATTAAATTAATTAAATAATTAAATCCCTTCAAACTGTTTATCATTGTTTATATATTCACTATTATACTTTTCCGTGGGATCAATAATTTAGTTAAACGAGTATAAAATACTATACAACTGTACATACTATATTATAGTGTATATATATTATACTATATACAATTCGTTGTTTTCTCCGCGAAAGTGCTATTAAATTTTCCATAATCCCTACTCGAGTAACCGATTAAATAATGACCCTTTCAACCGATGGTTTTATTGCCTACGAAATAATTTTGTGCATTCCGAGCGACTAATAGGTTTTGCATATTATTTATATATATATAGGACAGAAATTTATACCAATCCTGCAGGAATGCTAATTTCTATCCTGGAAAAATAAGGGAAACGTTTATTTTATCCTCCGCGAATCGCATAACAATAATAAGAGTAATTATGGTATTGCATAAAAACAAAGTGAAAAACTAGATTTACCGTTTTTTTTTTAATCCAAAAAGAAATAATATAAAACGCATAAATAAATAGAATATAGATCATAATATGATACATAATATATAGATTTGATGTATGATTACTGATCTGAATGAAATACGTAATAATAAATTAAAAATAAATTTTAAATTAGATTGATCCTGATAATATATACATTGATGATAAATAATCTCAAATGTAATACCTATAAATATGAACCATTATAATATTTGTAATTCTGTCAACTAATAAATCATTTTATAAAAAAAATCGCTGTACGTCACCTATACCTAAATGTATAAAAAAATATTGTTTTTCAACGAATAGAATGCAATTTTTTTCACGTTTATTTCGAATCAACTTTCGATACGGTTTTATACTTTTATCACATTTATCCGAGGCGAGAAACATTCATTGGAACATTCATTTTAGTATTTCCGGTTTTGATTTTTTAAAAAGTTTACTTTTGGGTTCTGGTTTTGGTTCCAGTTCTTAAAATCAAAGAAGACAGTATTGGTTCTATGCTTTTTAAAAGGTTCCGATTCCAAAATCTATATTTTTAATTTTGATTCTTTATTTAAATCAAGACGTGCTTTCACTCCAAGCGAATTATAATTTCTGTACCTAATTAACTAAAATATTACAAATTTAATCAATACTATTATTTGCTCAAACAAAAATTATCTATATATATAGTAAAGACTTAAAATAATACTATTATTTTTTGCTAAATCTAATAACCAGAAGAGAATTAGTTTATATTTTCATATTTTACATGAATTAATCTTTGTATTATATTTATCATTTTTAAACCATTATTCATTTTTGAAATCGACTTAAATAATATTAAGAAATAATAAAATGCATCATTAAATTATATTTATAATTTAATTTTAACACGGAATTGTATTACTGATATTTTCATATTATTATTGAATAAATTCAATGTCAGCTGAAGAATTTTTATGGAGTATTAGGTAGAATTGTAGAATGATATGAATTTTTCATTGTTTCTATACCGAATGAAAAATTACCAAGTACAGGTACGCCCAGTGACACTTTACTTTTTAAAGTAAAGTACACTTTAGTACAAAATACTTAAGGTAATTTCGTATTTTCATTCATTATTATTATTATTTAATTTTTAAGCATTTTTTCGAATAACGGCATTTTCGATCAAAGTATACTAGGGTATCATTATTGTGCCCCAGAATATTTTGATATTTTTATGTTATATTTATTAATCTTGTGTACCTACCGGAAGAACGATAAAATATATCCATATATGATATTATCATGAGTATTTATTTTTTTCCCGTCCACGCAACTTTGGCAGCTTCCTTCGCGACACGAGTAGTTCGAGATAAATAGAATCACAGTTATATAACATATGGTATGTACTCGTAGTCGTGATAAAAGCGTGTTAATATAATTAATAAAATAAATGGGTTTAACTATTTACTTTTTAAGTAAATTTTAACTTTTATGTTCATCGAGACTTTATCACTGAGAACAATAGATTTTTGAAGGAGTGTCGACCAAGACAACCACTGCTAGCTTAATCAAAGCTTACTCTCGACACTCTAATATCGTCTGCAGCCAGTGTCAGCTACGACGTCAACGTTGGTCTGAGAATTATTTATCGTATAAAAAACAACTCGGGTATTTTTTTTTCTTTCGGTTTTTTTAAAATTTTTTTTTTGTCTTCACTGTACTGCAAAAAAGTGAAAGCACATTTATCCGGTTCGCTGATGAATACTGCGCTCGACGTTTTCTCTTCCGTTCACCCGGTTCTCGCGTCTCCCAGGGTCGTTTGACTTATTGATAGTCCATGTAGCTATTCGTTTCCGTAACATTTATTTCGTGCCAATGTCCAGTCCCCCGGGGACGTGCCCTCGAGAATGCCGATGTATTGTTTACATCCAGCGATGGCGAAAGAAAAAAAAAAGGAAAGCAATAGAGTAGAAACTTGTGCAGTAGAAAAATTCCGAAAATCGTTGTCCCGCTCTCTCTCTCTCTCTCTCTCTCACACACCCACATCACGGTCCTTCCCCTATGGATAGTGCCCCCTCGTTCCAATTACAACACCATCAATCACTTGCACCTTACCGTTCGATGCACTAGATAAATCAAATCAGTTTTAATAACGACCGTAAGACCGTAGTTTTTGTTTTGTGCACTCGGCAAACGTGATTCAATTACACCAAAGGCCATCGTCCCCGTATATAAGTCATTGATTGTGCACGTATAGACATTTATCGAAGGAGGAAGGGTTGAAAGATTTTTACACGATTATCGTATGCGCAATATTTGAACTTTCAAAAATCATTATAAATTTGGAACACTACGAGCTTCGTAATCGTAAACTGCCCCGTTTGTATTGATTTTTTTTTTTTCGAAGACGGTATGTACAACAGAATCCCGTATTTTTAAAAGCATTTGAAATGTTTATCGTGACGAATTTTCGAAGCATTATAGTGATTATATTTACCATATTATTTTAACTATTGTTATATATATGTATATAAATTATACACTAATCTCAAAATTCTTGACAATTAATACAATTTATAAAACGCTCGTTCGAAAAATTCAACCGAATCGACATCCTGCTGCATTCTGATTTTTATGAAATATCTATATCTATTTTTAAATAAAGTGTGAAGAGAATCTTCTCTTACTTTATTCTCCGTTGTAGAAGTTGTGTGGCTTAGATCTGAATGTATAATATATACGTACGTATGTGAAGTGTTTATATAGGTACAACAAGTGTCCGATGTTACTCGAATTTTTTCACGATAATGGAGAGTTTAAATATCTACAGTGTAAAGAATATTTTGCTCGTAACAACGGCGGTGGCGGGGTAGATAAAAGATGAAAAAATTTGTTTAAAAAAGTCAAGGGGGTGTGGATCGTAAATTCATTTAAAACCCTTGGGCATTTTCATGTATATATTGTACACAATGTCTTTGCACCCTTTTTTAATTACTTCCCGAGCGCGCCGAGCAATAAACTTTTGCCTCCTATGTTCGCGAAATAAAAAAATAAAAAAATACACAACAATACTGTCCTTTTGTTGCCTTTCTCTCCCTCGTATACTATATTCGGTCCCCTAGGAGTGACCTTTTTCTAAATTAAGGTTACCTGAAAAATGTCCAAATTGATTTTCGGCCACGTGAACGCATATGTGATATTTTAATAAGCGCGTAATTTACTCGGGGTCGTTTTGTTTAAAAAATATAAAATATTACAAAAGGTATTGCGTTATTTTAAGAATTGTAATTAACTTGGAATTACCATAGAGTTCATTACGAGAAAATGTAATTACATATTTATAGTTCGTTTCCAACATGTCGTTAAGTTTGGTTCGTGTTTCATTAGAGTATTATTAATCAAATGGTAAAAGGTATAAACGAGTGTAAAGTATTTTCTTCACAAAAGTTAATATACCACCTTTGATTCTTGAACATTGATGGTTATTAATTAAGTTTATGAACTACTTGAATTTAATTTATTTGAAAATATATCGTGTGTTTATATACAACGAAAGTAATATAATTAGAAAATACAATTTCAATTTATTCTGTCAAAATATATATGTATTAAATATCAATTATTGGTACCGGGTTTGATTTAGGTTCTTAAAAAAACATTATCTAAGGGTTCAAAGTTTAGATTAAATTTTCTAAAAGATTCTGATTTTAATACCCTTGATTTTAACTGGAAGTCCTGACGTTTAAGTTCTAAATTTGATGATTTTTGAGTATCTTTTTGAAATATACAACATACCAATTTTATAAATTTATATTATCGATTTTAAAGCTAGTGGATACTTTCTCTTAGTGGTACAACTAACGTAATTTGATTCCTGATGATCTAACGGTAGACGCACTTACAAAGGCGAGTATTAATTTTCATCTATTATAACACGTTTATATAGATACTTCAAATGTGGTATTATTATACTTTTGCACTCAAAATAATTAGTTTAACATTTAAAAAGATGTACTTTGGGGGGGGGGGGGTTATTAGAAAAATCAAAAAATTACTTTTGGAAAGTACCTGACTAGAATGACTTGGCTATCAAAACAAAAAAAATCACTCCAAAACTACTCCTACTCGATTCCTTCTACCCATAAAGTTATTTCCAGAATAAATAAATAAAAAACAAACATCATTGTAAAAACAAAATATAGATTCAAGAGCTTATTCTAAAGCGCAGTTGGGTTTATTTTGAGCAGTTGGGAAATCTAGATGCGCACTTGAATACTTGATCAACCAATTTTCGTGTGTTTAATTTGTTGAATTTTTGTTTGATTAACTACATATATTTTAAACTTGGACATCAGGTTTAATAACTACTAAATATATAGGTTTTTAAACTAAAATATAATAATTTACCAACATTTCATTAAGTAGTTTTATTTAATAATATTAAATATTTTGTAATAACAAAGGTACTTGGAAGTTTCCGGCTAACTTAATAGGTACTATTTTTGACTTTATCTACAAACGAAATCACAATAATATTATATATTACTATGATGATTATTCTGTGACGTCCGTGAAGTTAGCAGCGCAAAGTCAACAGTTTTAAACGAGACCATTCCAACAAATTTATTGGTCATTGTTGGAAAGGTTAGACATTTTTCATAAATATTTACACTTTATAGAATTATATCATTATTGGTACTCAACACACCATACACCCAGTGCTGGCGAAAAAAAATATTTGTGGAGGATAGTCTGAGTAATTTTCTTGATTTATAGGCTCAAAAAATGTAATAGGTAAAAAAAATCATGAATTTTTTTTGTGCCAATTATTAAATAGTTTTCCGACTAAATACTTCCTCGAGAACGTAAATAAGCAAAAAAAAAAAAAAAAAAAAAGTAACAACTTTTTTCTGTGCCAACTACACCTTAATTTTGCCGACTTATTTCCTGTACGAGGGGTCGTCCATAACTCCCCTTCCCACTGGCCTAAATACACCACATGTATAAAAATATAATAATAATATATTTTTATTGCATCTTTTACTAATTTAATTTTTGGAGGACAGGTGTACCTACTATAAGTATATTTTTAACAATATTATAAAATTGTGAATTATAGTCTACAATTATGGTATATAATTATTATAGTCTAGGTAGCTTTTAAGTCAATTTTACGTTGGTGTTGTGGCCACTTACTTTATTATTTTTAAAATCTAATTGCATTAAAACATTACGTTGATATTTACGAATTTTTTTTCGACCATGCTGGATAATACGAGTACGAAATCGGAATCTTCCCCTCCTTCCTTTCACGGATAAGTTCGTATAAACGCGCAGTTGAGAAAAATCCCTTAGAATGAGCCCTGAATTAGATTCACTAAAAATCTAAAATTCAAAACGCGTCGATACATTGACGAATTGACCGGGTTGTCGGTATTATTTCGCGATTAACGATAACGGTGTAGTTATGTGTTTTTTCCCATACGACGACGATGATGGCGGGAAAACGATATTTTCGTTTAAATTAAAGAATCGTTTTCCGTCGTTATTTCCATACAGTTTTCCGTTATCGACGGTATAAATATTTTTGTTTACCGCGGTAAACGTTTTTATCGACACAATAAGATATTTTAACGGAGGAAATTCCGAAACGTAATTTGTTCGGTTAACCAATTGAATAATCAAATACAATTTTAACGACCGCTCTCCATAGAATACTATAATTATATACACCAGCTATACGTACTGCTGCAATAACACTCGATCAATGAAAAGTCGTAACACTTTGGGGACGTAACGCACGTAATTTAATTATCGTTTGTCGTTCAAATTTTGAGTGTTATCCTATACTGTAATTAAAAAGGATAAAAAAAAAAAAAAAAAAAACCAACATTTTTATATAAATATAAAACATTTCTCGTCGTCTGTATACAATACAGTGAAAAACGGAAAATTCAACGTGTTAATGCGGTCAATCGGCGTGCGCGGTAATAAGCGATTTTCTGTGTATATTTTGGGTATACACATGGGATATCGCGTGTGTTTTGCATTAGCCTGGTTACAACTAGTGTGTGTGTGTGTGTGTGTGTGTGTGTATGTGTGTGTGTGTGTGTGTGTGTGTGTGTGTGTGTGTGTACGGACTATAATATCGTATGACACATTGTGTGCCAAAAGCTCGTGTCATTAATGGTTTATAAAGTGAAAACGCTTGTTCGGTGGTCTAGTTCTGATAACATTTCGAGGCCTATTATTCGACGGTTGAATTTGCCAGTGGGGAGTATTACTCGAGAGCGCCGAAAACCCGGCGATCCTCCGCGACATTACGTTATATATGTGTATTAATTGATGAAACCGCACGCGTTCTCGCCGATCAAACGTATGTATATACGTTTATGGACTTACCGAAATGTTATATAGACGTGCATACTATACCTATATATTTTTATCTAATATGTGTATAGTCAGTGGCGGCTCGTGTGTCGCCCTCCCCCTCCTCCTCCAATGTAAAATTGTAGCAAATTACTTAATTAGGTATTAACAAACAAGTTGTGTATTGCTTTAAATATTAACAATTATTTATATTTACGTTATAATGCATTTTCAAAAATATCATTATTGAAAGTAAAAATTGTTTTTCATCGTTATGAAAACACTATAAGGTAATCAGAGTTTAAAAATATATGTAGGCTATAAATATAGCACGGTTGAAATATAGGTGCCTGCCTATTAATAATAGGGATAACAATACTATTATAGAGATGGGACTAATCGTTCATTTAGGTAAACTATAGTTCATTGGATGAACTGTATTATGTTATACTGTATTCCATATATATATATATATATATATATATCGTTCATTTCGTTAAATCGTTCGTCTGTTTCTTAACTTCATTTCGTTCAAATATTCAAATATTGAAAGACATCCGTCGTGTCGTTCATCAATCGTTCGTTTGTTCGTAACTTCATGTCGTTTAATGTTGAACTAGTTCATTTAATCACCCTAAAGTCGTAAAGTACACCCGTCGCTCGCTGACCCCCTCCACCCACTCAATAAAGCTATTGTTATCGCTTATGACTTATTCGCGCATGTGATAACGACACAATGTTGCTATTTTACACGATATTTTCGAGTCTTCATTTTAACCAATCTTAATTTTTAATGTTCTATGAACTTTTTAACACTATAAGCCGTCTGTTATTCAGTTTTATAAAAACAATATGTAATAATAATTTATTTTATTTTATCACATAGTTTTTTAGATAAAATGATTGTGTGTCACAGTTTTGGACAATTTGTCGTTTAGATAACGTATCAACACGCTGAAGATGACAACTTAGTTGTTGAAATACGTATACGCAAAATAAAGTGTATTATATTGTGACTTTGGGTATATAATATAATGATGAAATATAGACGCTTAAATTTTGAGTATAAACCGTATGTTTTATTATTTTGTAATTTTCGATTTTTGTAAAACGTATTTATATATAATTTTTTTATATTTTGGTTCAATAAATACCTTTTAAATTGGTACATAATTATTATTGTATTCTATGCTTTTCAAAAATGAATAGTTTTCTTAATCGGCCTCCCACTTTCAAAGCCCACGGGTCGCCACTGATGTATACTCATATTTTAAGTGTATAAGGTAGGTACACATAATAATATCATATACATTCTCGTACGAATAATGCCATATATGCGCGTAGATATGTATGCGCGTGTATAAACTATTTCGACGCAGTATAGCGGCTGGTGGGGGTTTAAGGGTGTTGTGAGCGGTGAAACAAACAATTTGTGAATGTTAAGTTAACGTAGATATAATATTATATTAGACAATGAAATATTTTTAAAAAGCATTTTATTATAGGCACAATAAATACCAGTGGCGGCTTGTGTGTAGGTTCGACGGAACAAATTACTTATTAACAAGTTACATATTGATCTAAATATTAATAATTATTTATATTTACATTGTAAATATTTGTAATACATTTTCAAAGTATTATTATCGAAAGTAAAAATCGTTTTCCATTATTATGAAACACTACGAGGTAATCGGAGTTTAAAAATATATATGTATGCATGTAATAACACGGCTGGAGTAGGTACCTATCATGACGAAATAACATGGTACGCCAGCAACTAAGTTCTGCACATGGTGCCTACGTCACTCAGTCCACTTATCATAATTATTATTATTATCTAATAGGTATTTATTTTGATTAAAATAATATGTTCAACTCTGTAAAGATTAAACTTATTTATATATTACTATATTGAAAAGACTACAGATAAGACCGAGTGACGTCAGAATTTCTTGGCATAATTGATAAATTATATTTCATTCCATGACAACTCGTACCGTTCTCAAATTCGTTCATGTTGCTGACATACCATGTTATTTCATCATGGTACCTATTGGCTATTATAGGGCTGCGTGGTTATCGATTATCGAACAGCACTCGGCGCTGGGGCTATTCGCAGGACATTAGAGTAACACTATATAATTTTATTATTGTTATCACTTATCACCCATAAATTTAACTGATAATTCTCCACTTTCAAATAAAAAACCTGCACTTAAATTTATTTTCTCTCAATATGATATACAAATATATCTTGTATATACTTCACGCAATAATAGTGTTTGTTTATTACCTATTAATGATTTATAATAATATGGACAATACTAATTATTTTAGGAGCTTGTAAAAATTATTGCATGAATCAATTAAACCTAGTAAAACTTGCATTAAATGAGTAATAAATAATTTTGATATATTTTTGAAACAGTTATTTTTAACTTGATTTTGTTTTTGTTATAACAAAGTCAAGAAAACGTTGTAGTAATTTATTCAAAATTCAAATAGGTATACATATTGTCGTAATTGGTTAACATCTTTCAAATTATAAACCAATAATTTAAAAATGTTTGTACATCATATTTGCAGAAAACAAATTTAAATACAGATTTTCACTTGAAATGGGAATTGCCAATTAAATTTATGGGCGATAACAACAAAATGATAAGGTGTTATTGCTCTAATGTCCTGCGTATAGACATGCCCTGGGTCGACGTTGGCAATCGTCCGCCATAACTATACGATTAAAACACAACAACATAGGAGGGTATTATATACTGATCAGGGCCGTAGCAAGACCCAATAGCGCCCCTGACAATGAACAAAATTTGCGCCCCCTACTCAATCACTGTCATTCCTATGAAATATTTGTGGTAGAGTAATAAGAAAAACAAGGGCTTTTCACAAATTTGTCGATTGAACGGTCCAAATAATTGCCAACCCAAATTTTTTTTTTCTTAGTGAGACAGTACCCCCTCCCCGCCACCTCTTGCTGGCCTTATAATCGCCCAATTTGTTTTTTTATTACCTTAAAAAAATATCATTAAAAAAACCATCTTTAACATAAATATCTCCTTTTTTATTAAATATTAAAATCGTTACATATAAAAATAAGTAACCACTATAAGTGATCG
>JAIPRL010001790.1:62980-73307 GCA_025469235.1 Pemphigus obesinymphae | reverse complement strand
GTAATGGCGAGTGATATGAGGAAGGTGGGAGTAAGTGAAGAAGATGCGGGAGATAGAGTTAAGTGGAAGTGTAGGACCAGGGTGACCGACCCCAAATAGTTGGGAGAGAAGGCGAAGGAGAAGAAGAGGAAGAAATCTATACAATATGAACAAGTAGTATCCATGGGAAATCTAGCTAATCTAAAGGTACATAGATATCCGACTTAATAAAATTATATTACTACTGTATAATAAAATATAATATAAAAATGCCATTAAAGGTATAAAAGTAGCAGGTGCAAGTTTAGTCATCCGGATTGAATCGTTCTTATTTTAATAGAAAATACCTCTAAGAGTTAAATAAAATAAAGTGAAAATCACGCATTTACAAAAATGGCGAGCGAAGTATTATAAACTTAGTCGTCATTGTAATATTGACGTCAATAGTGAACTAGTCATCGCACTATAAAGATCGATATAAAATCAGGTATTTATTACTGGTCATCGGTAGGTCTTGGACAATTACAGTGAGTAGTATTATGTAGCCGAGGTGTGAAAACGTCGTTGAAAGGCCGTAACTGCAGTGTTTAGTCACACATACACCCCGGATAAAAGCAAAGTTGACGTACAATTTAATTAAATATACCATTTTGGGAAACGAAATCCATCACGGTCAGATTATTGATGATCAGAGATTACCATCATCGAATTGCGGCATACGCAGTTGTCAGAAAAACCACTCATCAATATATCAGTAATAGACAACAGCTAGTTTGTCAAAGTTCTTAATTCTATTTCAGCATTAAATGTTGTACCTTCTGGTGTTCCTCAGGGTGGTCATATAAGTCCCCTCCTATTCATATTGTTTGTGAATTACGTTAAAAACTGGATCTCTAATGCTAAACTTCTACTATTTGCTGACAATTTAAAAATGTATCTGCATATAGTCTCTCCTGTTAGTTCTCAATCTCTCCAATCTGAACTGGATAATTTTTACTCTTGGACCAAATATATCGGACTTGATCTAAATGATGGTATCTTATCTTATCTGATGGTAATCTCCTATGCTTTACAATTACTCTATAGGTGGTATTACTCTTAATCGTGTTTCCTTCTTCAAAGATCTAGGTATTAATTATCTCACTCCTTCTTCAAACTTTTACCATTATATTAATATTACCATCGGAAAAGTTCTCAATGGTTTGGATATTGTAAATTGCAACACAAAAATTTTCATTTCAATAAACTGCTTCCGTGTACTTTACTTGGCTTTGGTTTGCCCCATTTTAGAGTTTGGGGATTGATTGTATGGCACCATTACTTAGCTAAAGACCAATTACGTATTGAGCGTGTACAAAACAAATTCCTTGCCCATATAGTCTATATCGTTAAAATTGAATATTCTTGTGTCATGATTTTTCCCTTTTACTCAGTTCCCAAAGTATTCCCTCCCTGCCCTCTCGACGTTCCGACGCTCATCTGCATTTCAATTCTTCGTTCAACGACGGCTTATTAGATACCCCAGATCTACTGTCCTGCATTTATTTTCGTGTACCCACTTACTTTTCAAGAAACCGTTCTCTCTTCCATGTCCCATTCCATTCCAACAATTATGGTCTTAATAATCCTTTTCACAGAATGCTACGATATGTTAATTCAACCAATATTAATCTTTAACAAGTAATTTCAGTTCCATGGCCATACAAAATTTAATTAGTTAGTAAGTTCAATTTTAACGTATTTATATAGTTATATTTGCTATTTTACCTGTAAATAAAATAAGTACAATGTACCTTCTTACGGTATTTTTGTATTTTATATTGTATATACCTTTCTTTATGTATTTTCTAAAAATTACCTGTTTTGGAGTAAATAAATAATAATCATAATATAGGGTGGGTCCCTCTGGCCGGGTGTGCCTACCTACTCAGTGGGGTTCTCTCTTGCCCAAAAAACCAGACGACCCGACATTTTATTCTACACAGTCTCCACGTCAGTCGTTACACTAATTTCTCTCGTCTTGAACACCTCTCTTTGAACTTTTTGTAATTGTAAAACACTTAGAATATTTGTAGAATTTCGTAATATTTATGTTGAGACTTTTTATTTCATTGTGTTTCAATGATTTTGATCATACTTTTTCTCGTGTATTCATAAAATTAATACTAATTCAATCGATAAATTCTTGTGTTGGAGTTAATTAATTTTAATTGAATATTTTCGTCTTTATACAAAAATATTTCGTCACCTCCTGTGTAAGCGAAGTCATAATATATAACACTCATTTAGTTTTATCTTCTCTATGCTACATTCATCCTCTGTTCTATCTATCTTCCTATCTACCGCCCAACATTCTGATCCGTACATCATTGTAGGTCTCACAACTATCATATACAATTTACCTTTTGACCAAATAGAAGATCCATTTGTCACACCAAATACTACCTGACCTATATACTTAAATAATATATACAATTACAGTTATATATATTCTATACATATATCGCGCAGTTCACGTGTGAAGTTATGAATTATTAATTGCTTTGTTTTGTACTTTTTCATAGTTAAAAATGTTGAATATAAAATTTTTCCTACGTTTATATGTATTATACTCGGATACATATATATATATATATATATATATATATATATATATATTATGTAATATATATATATATATATTATGTAATATAAATATTACATATATGTTTGTATATAATGGTTTTTTTCGGTGCAGACTTTTGTACATGAGGCGCTTTTATTTCATAGTTTATGCGATACAATAGAGATTGTAATGTACGATATCATTGTACGGTTTAAATTATAAACTATATAATTTTAAGTACCGCGTTGTTAATTAATTCGCCAACGTTATCTATACAAGCACGTTTGGATAAACTTCTCAACGGATTAAAAAAAAACTTCCAATTTATTTTTATTCAAATGTTTCTCGCGAATTCTCTGATAATAATATAATTTTATCTCTTCGTTTGGTTTTTAAATTTAACACATTAAATTATTTATTTTTCAACATACTATATAAATATATAATATGTACTTGTGTAGATGTGCGCCCTTTTGAATTTTTAATATTATTTGTGATTGTCCAAATGTCAAAAAGTAAAAGTCAAATAATTTCAGAATATAAAATCATATGCGAGTCCCCAATATTCAACCCAAATTTACTTTAGGTATTTATTATTCACCCGGTTGTGAAATATATTTTACACCTCGACTGCACGTCATGAATATTATTTATTTCTATAAATAAATAATTGATCGTCGCTACAGTGGATAAAAAGCAAATGAAAATTTTAAATTTTAATTAAAAAATTCAATAAATAATTTTATTTGGAATAGGTAATTGGTACACTAACGAAAATCATATATTTTTGGAATGATGAAAACATGCATATTGCATATTTCCATATATAAGACTATAAGAAAAGGCAGTCAAATATTTCCAATCGTTTGAAAATTGTTTGTTATTATGCGGTTTTCTATGGAATATTAGAATATGCCTATTTATATATTACCTATTAGCTCTGACTTAATCAACTGAATTTGAATAATGTTCTTTTGTTATCCTATATGCACTGAACCAAATATCATTGATAAAATTAACAATATGCGATAATCAAATTTTTATAAATGAATATTTGTTGAAATAATACAATTTTTATTATTTTAATGTATATATTGTTAAATTAATAAAAAAAAAATGTGTTTACAATAACCAACTCATTTTGTATATTTCACAAAATATATAAGTTATAATTAATAATAAAAATAAAATAAAAATGTAATAAAAATAATTTGTAAAACGAATACAGATTTTATTATTATAATAAAGTATGTTATTAAATTGAAAAAATATTCTGTTTAAATTGACTATTTTCATTAATAAATGGGCGTCTGTTCTACAAAGAAGAAAGAAATAAATGAACAGAAAATATTTATAATTGAATTAACAAAATATTTGTTAATTCCAATAAATTTGTTTTTAATTGGACAATTTTACCCAAGACATTCTTAAAAGATATTGTTAAATTAATAATACAT
Organism: Pemphigus obesinymphae; assembly: GCA_025469235.1. NCBI lineage: Eukaryota > Metazoa > Arthropoda > Insecta > Hemiptera > Aphididae > Pemphigus > Pemphigus obesinymphae. The sequence continues at coordinate 69,266 of JAIPRL010001790.1, read as the reverse complement.
TTTGTTATTTTACTGTTAAATTCACAAATATTTTATTTTTAAATCAATAAACATTTTATTGGACATATATTAACAACCGCATATTATTAAATTAATCTATATTTTTATTGTAATCACAGATATATTTGGTTCAGTGTAGCTTTATATGTATACTTGTTTATATTATAGTATTATGATTTAATAAATTATTTGAGGACAATAATATTATACCTGTTATGTATTACAAATGTAAATTCAAAATACCATTTTATTCAAAAAACATTATTATTGTAATCGAATCGTACACACCAGCAGAAATTCTATGTTTGAGTGAGTTTATATATATTATTTTATTATAATATAAAGTCTGCCATAAAAAACGAGAACAAACAAATGGAGGGACATCGACAAATTAATTTTTTTTCTAAAAAAAAAAAATGTTTTTTCTTTGTCGTTCTGCTTTTGGCGCCCTCCACATTATAGTTCTTATGCTCGTGTACACATTATAATATTATATATTCGATTTCCATCAAACGCGGAACGACGTCGACGTGCATTAGCGGCCTTTATCAATTTGCTTTCTTGTTTTTGTCAGCAACATTAGAAGCCGGTGACATGAAGTATGACGCCGAAACCACAGCGCGAGTGACGCGGCGAAATAATGCGTTTTCACATTAAGGGGAGGGAAACGCAGACCGTTTTGTAAAATAGGTCGTGGCGTCGGATCGTTTCAAACTCTGTATGAAAACATTAATTTGTCGTGATGAGCGGGGACGGGCGAAAAGCGCTCGACAAATTCTAGTCTCTTGAAATCATCGCGCAGCCGAGCGAATATATCGTAGATTATAATATGCACGCGGTATTATATTCCGTTATTGTATGTTATAATGCTATAGCGGAATTTGTGCGGAAAAAAGCTAGCGATTGTTCAACTCCTTTTGGGTATACGGTAACTCGCTTATAAGGAAGCAATGTCTTTTCAAGTGTATACATCGCCCAAACTAACGTTTAAAATATTTAAATTTCAGTAAGAAGCGTTATCCAACATATTATTTTATTAAGATTGAAAATTTTTTTAAATTCAACACCTTTTTAAAAAAAAAAAAAAATCCTATCTTAGTATACTCGTCTATGTTGTATAAGGACCTCTGTGCAAAATTTCAAGTCACTAGACCCCGCGATTTAGGCTGCGCGTTGATACCTCTCGGTTTATTATTTTATACAGGTATTATAGCGTTGCCCGTGAACAAGATTGCGAGTGTAATTTCTCTAGCTGGTTACCCGTCGCGGCCTCACCCGCGATACTTTAGTGTAGAAAGTATACGAGTTAATGCAATAAAAATTAATTTTTTTAAATATTCTCAAAAGATAACGTCAGCAGTACAATTCAAAATACCCTTGTTCTTGTAATGTTGATCATCATTCATTATCATAGTGAAAAAAATAATTTTTTTATTTTTGGGCTCAGTGAAATATACATTCATATATATATATATAAATAAATATCTATAAATAAAATATCTATAAATCGTAACCCGGGCAACTCGAATATAATATAATAGGTATACAATTCACATGTAAAATTTTGCCTATTTCAACCCCTTAAAATCATTAAGTCAAAATCCTTTCTTATTGCATGCTTAGACTATGTGATACAAACATACTCTGAAAATTTCAAGTCGCTAGATATCATAGTTTAGGTTGTGCATTGATTATAAGTCAGTGTCAAGACTTCTTCTTATATATATATATATATATGTGTGTGTGTGTGTGTGTGTGTGTGTTATATTATTATGAACATTGAACGTAAAAGTTTTTTTTTTCATTTTATCTTTTGGAGAAAAAACTTAATAACGTGATGACAAATTGTTTTTACAACATGAAAAATATATTTGGTTAATGAACCTTCAAAACTGATGATGATATTAGCTGCAGTATAAAATACAGAGCGATAATCCGAAATATTTAGCGGGGATAATACTAACTATGCGAGGCGAACAAAATGACGTATATACAATATATTATTATATTTAGACCCTTTTGTTTTTAGTATTTAGGAGGTGTATATATAGCGTTTTAATTTTACGCTATCTACTCCATAAAAGCTTATTATTATGGTTAATTATTTATACATCATGTATATTATATAGATAAAGTGTTTTTTTTTTCCATAAACTCGTTGACTGCATTTAATTTCACTCTATTTTTCAAGTATTATACAACGATGATGAAGTACAAATTTGCATATTTTCGGACATATTGTATTTTTTTTTAAAATTTGCATTATCTGTTTTTAAAACAACCATATATAATATATTATGTGAACGAGATCGTTATATCTGCCAAAGAACCATATTATATATTTTAATTGAAATATATATATATATATTTTCCTTTTTACATTCTTGTATTGAGATAGTATTGGAATTTAACATTTTTTTGAAACATAATTGTACATTCAAAACAAAATTTCCATTTTAATTAAAATTAAATTATTATTATAATCCGATCTGCAAAAACCATGAAACCCAAATGTTCTTAGTTGTCTAAATATATTTAAAATGTCTTTTTTTCAAAACTCGGCCTAAAATTTATTTTTATACTTTTATAGTTTTTATTCAACTAGGTGTGGTGGTGATATGAGGAAGGTGGGGGTAAGTGAAGAGGATGCTAGAGATAGAATTAAATGGAAGTGTAGGACTATAATTTGATCAGATTATACGATTTGTGTACCTAATGGTAGATCTTAAACCTTATACTAAATAAAACAATCTATATAGTTCTTACTATTTTTTTAATCCATGAATCAATTTAAAAAAACCCTATTGTAATTAATTGATACGGTGATATAATTCTCTAATACTGGGAGCCAAAAGTAGAAGGTTTCATTAAAAGGATGACAATTTTTTTCGAGATACCGTAGAAATAGTTATATTTTAATTCGTTTTGTTTGTCATAATATATTTGGTAATATTTCTCGATTATCAAAATTATTTTTAGAGTGGTTTAACACAAGTCGACTTAAAATGAGAAGGTTATATAAATTAAATTTAGATTTATATTTAGAGGCCTGTATATACATCTGCCAAAATGACAAAAAGTTTTTATATTTTTTAAATATTATAGAATGAAAATTAGAATTAAAAAGCTAAGATTTTTAGAGAAAAAAAAATCGATTTAGAACTCTTTTAATTTTACTTGTATAAACCAGCGAAGTGCATTAGTAAATACCTACCTAAGAATATATAGAAATATTGTTATTGTTTGGTTAAAGGTGCATTTCCCCAGCCTACCCACTTTCAAAAATGTAATTGACGATTATGACATTCGTTTGTGCTGCGTTAGCGCTGCAGTTTTGGACCCGAATTTCAGCGTTTGTGCAGCAAATCCCACGGAGTTATCCCATTTTTAATGTGGGGGGGGGGCAACGAAACGACAACCTCCCCACTTTGTAAAATCGCATCAAAACTCATGTACATCATTTGTGTTGCGTTAGTGCTGTTTTGTGCCCCGTTTTAGAGCGTTTTCGCAGCAAATCCCTTTGAGTCAACCCATTTTTTTTTTGTAATGTAAGGGGTACATTTCGGACAATATTATCGTACATACTGACCCGATATTCTTCTCCAGAGAGTTCCATCAGCGTGGCGTTGGTTTCGACCAGGTTGTGCAGCGGATCGTCGTCTTCGACCACCCGGCCGGAGACGGCCACCGCGGCCGCGCCGGATGTCAACGACGACCGGGACGACGATGCCGAGAACGACGACGAGGACCTGCTGGAGTCTGCGGCGGCTACGGCCTGTGCGATGGCCCACGCCCGTTCGGAGACGGGTACCACGCTCACGTTGACAATGAGACGGGGTGGGACGACCACCACGCGGTTAATCTTCACCTCGTCGTACTCCAACGACAGCCTGGCCGCGAGGTTCAACTTGAGATACTTGGCGAAATCGGTTCGCCGCATCTGCGCCACGGTCGAGTTTCCGGACAACAGCAACACGAACCACCGGCTAGGCGTGTTGTTCTGATCGGCTGCCAGCACGGATGATGACGACCCGCCACCGCCACCACCACCACCACCACCACCACCACCAACACCACCACCACCATCTTCGCCACCATCGGCAGGCCGCTCAGACCGCATGGCGTCTTCCAGTTCGCGTTCCTCTTCTTCGCTCTCCTCGTCCCAACGTTCAAATAAGCTCTTATTGCTGTCACCGGCCGTGGTGGCGGCGGCGGCGACCGAGTCGTCTTTGTGATTGAACCAGCTCTTGAGCATGTTGGCCATAAGGTTCTTGTTGTCCGTGTCGGGACCGTAATCGCCGCCGCTCGCTATTTTCCCCGTGGTCGGTTCGGCCTTGGCCGGTCTCGGCGTCAACGTCGGTTGCAGCTCCGTGCTCGTGTGAACCACGTTTTCCCACGATTCCAACGGCCGGTCGGTGGTGGCCGTGTCCGATTTGGTCGACTCGTTGTGGCGGTCCGCCGGCAGGGTGGCGGCCGCGGCGGTCCGAACGTTCCACATGGTTTCGGCCGCGGCGGCGGCCGCGGTCGAGTACGTGACGGACGCCTCGGCGGTCGGCGTGCTAGTGCTACCGTTGTTTGCGTCCGTCAGGTTGCTACCCTGCAAGAACGTCCCCTGCAACGTGCTCGGTGTCGGTTCCTTCAACGGGTTGGTTGCCTCGTTTCTCGACGGCAACGTGACCTTGTCCTCGATTACCACTCCGGCGGCTGCGTTCACTGTAAATAATAAAACGCACGTAACTATAACACACACACAGGCATATATTATGTATTACATAAATAGTATATATAGTTGGCCTTCCACCCAGGCCCGTCGCTGGATATTTTCCGCCCTAAAGCGAACATTTTAATGATGCCTTTAAAAAACATCAATAAGCAAAAAAAAAAAAAAATTATAATGTCAACAATTTTTCTTCCGATTATATAACAAAAATACGTGATCGTCGTTCCATTGTCGATATTCATATTTTAATTTTGCCGCCCTAAAGCGAAATTTTGCCGCTGTAGCGACCCAGTGTTCGAAACACGAAGTTGGTGTCCCCTTGTGTCGGACACGACGTTGCTACCTACTACTACCTTTGATTGACGAAGTCAGTGGTCCACATTCCGTAGGTTCGTCGTAGTTGAAGTTGAGATTTGTAAATAAATAAACACTTAGAATTGTGGTTAATTATAGGTGTTTATTATCGTTGAGAGTTAGTTTTAATCAACAAAAGTTAATTGTGTAAGTTAAAAAAGTTTGAAGACAGAGTGTAAGCTCTGCCTGAGATTAGAATAGTACACACGTCGTGGGTCTGTCGCAAAGTGAGCTCGAACGTCCGTATGCGTGAAATACAAAGTAAAATCTTAATCTAACTAAAAACTAACAACACTCTCGTATTTAAGTACGAGTGTTTTCGTAGATCCAAGGCGGAGAGACGGGATAGGAATGGGAGGCTCCTATTGGTCCGTCTATATAATATTATACATTAGTAAAAATGTGTTTTCTGTAAATGAACAACAAGGCGAGGGTCATCTGCGTGAGAACCCGCCTCCGTATATTTAGGGTGAAATGAACTCGCGCCGGATCGTCTTGTTATTGTACAGTGTTGTATACTTTCACCAGGTGTTTATACCCATAAAAATATTCAAATATTTAAAATAAGAATTTAAAGAAAAACACCCGATGAGAGTATTACGTATCGTTGTCCATGTAAGGAAAATAATATAAGTAATAACAGGTATCTGGGATTACTATATCTCTCCCCCTAAAGACAAAAAAAAATATTTGGAACAAATTTAGAATGAAGTTTTCAACCGTGGGTAGTTGAATTATAAGTTTTGTTATGATACCATCAGGAAATAAGCCTCGGACACGGATAAATGGTTATAAACTAGGACATGGAAATCGGAAAACTGGAATTAAGATCGTGACCTGGAACACACTGAGCCTGTATAGAACTGGAGCTTGCCAGAATCTTACAGATGTACTAGAAACATATGGAATACATATAGCAGCCTTGCAAGAGATAAGATGGTCAGGGAATGGACAGTTTAAAGTGGGGAAATATATAATCTAATTCTCTGGAATGGTAGAAAGACATTTTTTGGGAGCGGTTTTGCTGTGCATGAATCTCTGGAACCATACATAAAAGAGTTCAATTCCGTCTCAGAAAGAATAGTAGTACTACGAATTGACACAAAACCTCTAAATATAGTACTAGTGTGTACACATGCACCAACGGAGACAGGAGATGAGGATATCAAGGATGCGTTCTACGAGGAACTGGCACATACTTATGATAATCTG
>JAIPRL010001790.1:42917-62880 GCA_025469235.1 Pemphigus obesinymphae | reverse complement strand
TGCCTGAGATTAGAATAGTACACACGTCGTTGGTCTGTCGCAAGGCGAGCCCGAACGTACGTATGCGTGCAATACAAAGTAAAATCTTAATCTAACTAAAAACTAACAACACTCTCGTATTTAAGTATGAGTGTTTTCGTAGATCCAAGGTGGAGAGACGGGATAGGAAAAGGAGGCTCCTATTGGTCCGTCTATATACGAGGGTGAGGTTGTTTTCGACTTATTGACGAAAACAATTTCTTTAACATTGGAATGCCGTTTGTTAGTTAAAATTATATCGTAAAAATGTGTTTTCTGTAAATGAACAACAACAAGGTGAGGGTCATCTGCATGAGAACCCGTCTCCGTATATTTAGGGTGAAATGAGCTCGCGCCGGATCGTCTTGTTATTGTACAGTGTTGTATACTTTCACCAGGTGTTTTTAACACATAAAAATATTCAAATATTTAAAATAAGAATTTAAAGAAAAACATCCGACGAGAGTATTACGTATCGTTGTCCATGTAAGTAAAATAATATAAGTAATAACAGGTATCTGGGATTACTACACCGCTTTGATTTTTTGCCGCCCTAAAGCGACGCACGACTTGCTATTGTACCATAGCGACGGGCCCTGCCTGCAGTTTCGCCATAATATCGGTAAGCACGTATAAATAGTCAATAATGACTACACCTATAAACGTTCAGTGAACAAAGATAGTTATTTTAAACAGATAGGTAGAATTGAAAGTGGATTTTATTTTATTTACCCTGTTAATAAAAAATCATTATATATTTTAGTTGTAGGTATTCGGTAGAAATTTAGAAGTATGAAACAAGTCAAGAAAGTCCACTCTGCGAGTGTAATGAATTCCCAGTAATTATATACGTATTTTTTAGATAATTTGTTAATGAATAAGATTATATAAATCGTAATTCCATGTACATTATATATGTTAAAATGATTTTTTAACCTAATATGCTTTTGTATAGAAATCTAACAGAGGTGTATTTATGGGTGAGGGCCAATCGGGCTTAACCTCCTCCCACCATGATATACTCATCATAAAACATGTATAATTAGGCCAGAGATGCTAAGCAAACTGAACAATGTTCAACTTTTCTATTCATATTTTTTTTAAAGTATAAAAAAAACTAACAACAAAATGGGAAAAACATGCACATAAAAAAATCGATCAGAGTATTTCATCGAAATTATGGAAATAATGATCATAGAAACTTGAGCCTGGTATGCACATGTAATTTAGTGTGTTTTTTTTTTACATCATACAATTTTAAACACTGTTATAAATTTCTAGTTATTAGAAATATATAGAAATATATAGAAATTATAAGTTTGAAATTGTTATGTCATAAAAGTTGAAATAATAGGTTGTAATGCCTGAAAATTTAATACGAAATTGGTCGTACGTCACTATTCTTCATAAAATATATTCAATGGCGGATTTGAAGATGCCAAAGTGTTATATATTTATGCAGTGTAGGTACCTAAAAGGTATACAGTTCCCCCAAAAATATATACATAATTTGGGTCTTATTTTTGCATTATTTATCCATAACTATCTCTTAATGTACTCTTATACTTGGCTCCATATCTTCCTTATTAACCTTTAACCACTTTCTTCGGTCTATCTTTCCCCTAACCTTTCATTTATATTTAATTCCATTATATTTTTAACCATTTAATTTTTCTTCCATAATTTCATCTCTCAAACATGCCTTAGCATTTTAGCTTATTCTCTCTCAATTTTCTATTTATAGATATAACTGCCAAACTACCTCTTATATATCCATTCCTAACTATATATAACCTAAGAAATTCCACAAATCCATCTTAGCATTCTCATACTTACTACCTACTTATATTTTATTTTTGTCTTTTTTTTTTTTTATTCAATGCCCAACACGTAGTTCATGTGAAATCTTTGGCCTTACTACATGTTTATGAAATTTTGTATCATACCTTATGCTACTTGTTTACAACCATAATTCCTTCGTTAGCCTGTGTAACTAAACATAAATGGCTAAATACCCAAACAGTGCTGTATAGGGAAGGTATCCATTGAGTTTAAAGATTTTCACTGGATCAAGAACAGCTCTCAAACTTTAAAAAATAAAGTATAAATGTAGTAACTATAGTGTACTGGCTGTTAAGAATCTTCTAACTTTCAGTGTGTGCTTTTATAATTTCATTCTCCAAATATCACACGGACTAGTCGATCTGAGCCTGTACCTGAACTTTTCAACCGGTTTTATTATTTGGATTTCAGATCTTACCGCATCAGTTTCTCTATTTAATATTTTGTTTAAGAGCAACTTATTTTCAATCGATTTCTCTCCAATATGTACTTTCCTACAGTTCCTTCCATCGTCCTATCTTACTTTCTATATTTTCTATACTCTACGTTTACCAATACTAGATCATCTGCAAACATCAAACACCAAGGTGCATCTCCTTGTATTTTCTTAGTAAGATCCGGTTAAATGAAATATACTTATTAAAATTAATACGGACTCAATGCTGAATTTAGTGAACACAACTATTTTCACCACGATTTGTGAACACTATTTCCTTAAATACACGTATACCTATTCTTGCTTTATCATATACAACCTTTATTATCAACACTGAAATATTCTTCTTCAAAACCTTTATAATACTACTCTCGACAATCGACTACCTATCGTATTTTTTTTCCAAATACATGAAAACCATTGCTAAATTTCTATTATAATATTAACTCATGTGAGAGTGGCGTAAACATAAAGAATTTTTATTTAATCTTATTATATTACATACTCAATGGCCACTGTGGTTATAAATTATAATCTGTTTTACATAATATAATATTAATGTTGGGTTAGTAGAATAAATAATAATGAAAATTAAAATGATACGAAATCCAATCAAAAATACGCGTGAACAAAAAAAATTTCAAGTGAAAGTTTTCGTGCTTATTTTTGCACAAAGTTCCTTTTGTTGGATTTAAATTAAAATATACTATAGTTATTCTCGTGGACGAATTTTACTGTTAATGATCATGACAATTCGCGTTTACATTTCTTATTATTTCTGTTATATATTGTGTTTTGTATATTAGGTATGTATAAAACCTTCAGTAAGTTTAAAAAGACCTACATACAATATAAATAATATATTTCTCTTCTCGACAGTTTAAGATTATAGTTTTTAATTTTTTATTAAGGTTAAATGCAATAATATATTTTTTGGAAATAGTAACTGTCGCGCTTACCGTTCTTTCTGTTTTACGCGCTTTATATACTTATATAACGAGAACTTTTATTATAACTTCTGTTCATTTTCAGAATATTAACGACACTTTTTAAAGCATTTGCGAATATTAAAAAAAGGATTTCCTCTCAAATACGTGTTCTTGAAAGTTTTCTTAACGCTTTTATGAAAGCTTATACAAAAACTCTTAATGACACGACGGCGCGCGTATATATTCATTTAGAAAACATAAAGCTGTTTCAATTATTTCGAAGATACCGTTTTAATCTATTTGGTGTAAACATTTAACTGAAAATATTCAATGTTGAAAAGTATTCGAAAATGCCGAATAATTGAATATATTTTTTATATTTAAATAGTCGTTTGCTATTTTAAATAAGTACTATTTTTATCGATTGTTATTACATTTAAATACTCGAATATTTAAAATACTTTTTAATCCGGTAAAGAAATTAGGTAATAATAAATTACAAACAACAAGTTCGCGAGAATTATACATAATATATAAATATTATTCTATTAATGTATTATGTACATTGTACATATTTAATATTAACTTAACTTGAGTTGGTGTTATAGTCAATGGCAAAAGTAATTAACTGTAGTCAAGTTAAAAATATTGACTTTTTGACTAGTTGTTAGACTTATTATTATTGCGTTTTGGAAGTATTTGTTGGTATATTTACAGAATTAATTTTTCTCTACAAATGTTATATTTTTCTAATGAAACATTTATAATAATTTTACGCATACATTATATTGTATTGCACGTATACTATCGTCTAGTAAATTATAATCATCAAAACGTGTGCAGGATAAACAATACGATAATTATTATTATTCCAAACGAACTATTGCGCATATTATTATTAGGTACGATTATAAACATGGCATGCACGGTCACAATGAGTGTGTTATACGTAATGCATACAGTATAGGTACCTGCTTATATACTATACATACAGAGGTGTGAAATTTATTAGACTCGAGGAACAAAAAACAGAAAAATCGTAGTTTTTCCTCCATAAAAACGTCATTTTGAATCAAACTTAGAACATTATTATACTCATTTATTTGCACATATTACCAACGTTTTCTTGTGTGGCGAGAGATGTCAGGTAGCTTAACCATTTCACCAAATTTCCAAAATTCAGCGTTCCCAAGAAAAACGTGGAAACTATCATTAAAACTGTCCGCCAAAAGCAGGAAGTGATGTAAAATTACTAATGATCACGTTATACTATAAATAGTAACTTTGCACAACTCACAGTACTGAAAACAACACGTGCACAATAAGGTGTTAACAGATAAGAAGGGGAAAAAACGAGTGACAGTGGTTGATTAAAAACAAAGGATATCATACTAAATACTAAATATATAATATATGATATTAATATTAAATATTAAATGAGTACAATTTTCTATGTTTGATTGAGAATAACAGGTTTTATGAAGGAAAAACTACGATTTTTCTGTTTTTTTGTTACTTGAGTCTAATAAATTTCACACATATTTATATTAAAAATCTATGTAATATATCACGGAATAGACGTTATATTTCTATTAAAATTTAACGTAATTTCGAATAATTTATATTTTGTATGTGTATATGTATACGAACCGAAAGCAGAATTGACGGGTATCATCCATTGCGCCGTATAAATTAAATATATCACAATTCCGACGTGACAGAACCGCGGTTGTAGCTGCTGGACGGCACTCGCCCGGAAGTTATCAACTCTCTTCATTTTGAAATTTGTTTACAGTATTATTATTATTATTATTATTTTTTTTTTCGTCTGTTTTGTTCTTGTTTAGTTTTCGGTCGCGCGTTACATCTGTAAAATAATACACAATAAATCAATAACTATCGATATAATATATCGCATATATCGTCAATCGCATATAAATTATACACTATATTATATTCTAATGGCTGCGTATTTTATTGATTTGTGGTAATATAGGTATATTATGGTTATAACCACAAGTCAATATATTATATTATACAAGTCGAACGACACGTGGCGATCGATATGTTCATCGACGGACCAAGCGAATTCGGACGCCATGGCCATCGTGCCTGATAATAAATAATTATAGGTATATATCTGGGAACGAAAGTCAAATCGTTTAGAACGTGCAGTTATATATAAATAAAAAAAAAAATACATGTACCAGCAATAAATAATACAATTTATGGCTAATATTTATATTGTTATGGTTCTGAATCGTTGATTTTTTTTTCAAAATAGGTACTTTTCCATATCCATTTTTTTTTCTTAGAAATTTTCACTATATTTTTAGAGATCGAAATGGACTAACTCGCATCGTTATATACCTATGCTAGTTTCGTAAAAATGTCTAAATATATATATATTATATAATTCTATTATAATTGGGGGTTCGGATTTTAACGGCACAATAAATTCTCCAAGATATATTTTTTAAGATAGTTTTATTACAATTCAATTTTAAATGTAGGTTATAAATATATCTTGAAATTATTTATTATTAAATTAAATTTTGGTATGAATAGTTTCACATTTTTTAACATAAAATCACCCGTTTTTTAATTGTATCTATTAAAATACTCTTATAAGAGTAGTATCTGCATTTAGATAATATTTAAAGAATCTATTATATTACAGTACTAAGTTAAATATTATATATTTTTGTTTCCCATTTGTAATATCTATTATTTTTTTATTTATTAATTATTTTAAAAATCTAATTTTATGTAATCTTGATTTATAGTTATTATCTTGTTGTACCTATGAGTATATTATGAGTATTATGAGTGGATTCACGTTTGAAGCTACAAATGAAAATTGTTTTATGTTAGATATAAAAAAGATATAGAAAAAAGTTTTTTACTCTTACACATCATATAAAATATACGGCAGATTAAATCTCGAAAACACGCTTTTGGTTTTTGAACAGTTTTTAAAATACCACGACAGGAGACACTTTCATGTCCTAAGCTAGCTTATTATACTTCTACAACAGTTATTAATGACTTTTTTCTTAAAAAAAAAAAACAACGTTTCTAATCACAACCAAAAATATCCTATCTTTTTTTTTCATCTTGTCCCCTTCAAAACATGTATTTATACTGCAGATATAGTTTAAATATTACGACGACAACGAAAAAACAAAAAACGATAATTTATGGTTCGGCTTTTTGGTCGTGTGAGTATTTTCTTATAACACTATGTGTCTGTGGTAAGGCTAATATTATATATTTTTAAAATAACATTATTTTTGACGTGAAGTGGTCGTCGAATAAACGGTTATATTTTACGTCATTATTTATATAGTATCTATATATTGTATGTCCTTGTCCGTATAAGCTTTGGCTCTACTCATATTGTTGTTTTCTGCAATATACGATATGGTTCGATTTATGTATATATATATATATATATTATACTCAATATTATTTTTGATGAATAGTTAGTAATAATAAATCACTACTTCGTTTTTATCGCCATGTGTACAAACATTTGGATTGGGTTTCCATTTGTAAAATATATGATTCGCCTTTTGTATTGTATTTCCTATATAAAATGTATGCACTTTGCATACCTACGATAAAAGAGAAATGTAGTCATATATTTTATTTTTCCATGTGCAAACGCCGTATCCATTATCGCGTATAAAATGCTCTTATACTTTCGATCTCACGAGGCACCTATATATATATATATATATATATATGGCTTATACCTGCCCGTACAAAGAAAACGTACTTACATATAGTTATATGATTCATTTTCGTATACTCTGTAGACGAAAATAGGTGATACATCACACGAATATTGCACATCCGATTTTAAAGTTTTATACATAATATAAAAGTTCAACCGATCGTAGTTTACTTTTTATGCGCAACGCGTTCAATATGCACATAAATCAAACATTTTACATTATATTATATTTTATTAAATAAAATACCGTTTTAACATAATAATTATGTTTTATTTTAACGATAATGTGCTTTTATACCTTTAATAATTTTGCTTTATTTAAAACTTTATACACAGCTTAACATGCCCTTTGGACATCGAAAAACAATTAATTTAATGGTTCTGATTGTATATAATTTTCTCGTGTACTCGATTTTCCCATTGTTCAGACGTGCACACCGGTAAGGACATTTTCCCTTCCATTTAGATGTTTTGTACTCCTATATATAGTTAAATCCAGTGATCTATCTAATTTGACTAACTATATAGACCTATTTCCATCCTTCTTCGTCTGACTAAGCTTTTCAAAACTATATAGTCAATGTCTGCATAAAAAGAAGCATAAACCATATATTAATATTGATCAGCAACATGGTTACTGACCTGGAAAATCAACCATATAACCAAGTAGTGTTGTTTGTATTTCTGATAAACTACATATAGTATTGATATTAGATAAAGGTATGTAGATGTTATATTACTTTAGGAAGTCCTTTAATTTAGTTCACTCTGGTTCCTTTTTTCGAGATAATTTGAATTACTTGGTATTTAAGATTACCGAATCCTCTTCTTGTACGGCTAAATTCCTACACCATATCTAGGAGACGATTTGTAAGGATCTTTGTTTCCGTTTCTGAGTTATTCTCTGTTTCTTTCGGCGTTTTTCTAGAATTAAGGCTATTTAAATCCTATCCTGTTCATCATTTTCATTAATTCAATATTGGTAGATGGTTAATCAAAGCTAATTTCTCTTATTGGCCGACGATATTAAAATTTACTTTAGAATTAGTTTCCCTAATGATTGCCTTTTACTTCAATCTGAATTAACAATTGTTTATAAATGGGTTGGGTTATCCTATACTCTATTTTTATTTCCACTACTTGACTACAGCGTAGTGTTCACTGAATTAGAGCCCTTTGGTTCCATCTTACTTTATTTCATAACTTTGATCATCTCATTAATGTTACAGTTTGCACTCTTGAAGTTTTAGGGTTTATAAAGCATTATACCAAAATGCTTTTTTCTCGTTTCATCACTCATTAATGGCACACTGGACGCATTTGACTTTCTGTTTATTATTAATTTTCGTGTTCTTACATATCTTACGAGAAATCATCAATTATTTATTTTATGTTTCTCCTATTATCGAAAAAATCTTATACAAATAAAATTTTGTACGGACGATAATATATGTTATATGGTCAATAATAAATTAATAACTAATATATCATGTTTTAGCCTATGGAAAGTAAATTATGTTATATAATTTCAGAAAACCTAGTTTGAAAAAGTACAATTTGTTTATATTGCTTATCAGAAATAATAATGATGTACACAATTCAAATTAACAACATTTAAATACAAGAATGATAAAAACCAAATATATCAATATTATATATTTTTATATAATAAATAAGTAATAAATGCATTGTTAGTCAGAAATAACAGTAGAATCAATAAAACCAAATGGTTCTGATATGTCTATATTTTTCGATAAATGCCTACTATTTTATACCCAATAATTACATTTTTTTTATGGGCTATATTTTTTGAGATCAATATGAATAAAATTTTACATTATCGAATCCAAATTGGTTTTAAATGTATACAAATAAATTGCAAAGTGTATTTGGGGAGGAATTTTAAAATACTGTAAAGTTAAAACTTATTCTAGTTATACGAAATGCATTATATTTTATATAAACCTAATAGACATTCTCTAAAACACGACCTTTTTCCAAACTCGCCCAAAAAATGTCAATAATAATTCATTGCTAAAATGACGCGAAGCCTTCAAATGCTTTTTTGAATTAAGCAATTTGAATTTTTCTATACTTTTTAGTTTGTGTCTATATATTCCGCAGCGGTGCTGGGAATCGGTAGGAAAATTTATTGTGAAATGAACGTTTTTGATTTTCATTGTTTGCCCTCCGACTCCTACATTAACACGATATTACGAGCTAATTATTTTACACGGGACTACAGGATAATGGTTCACTGTATAAACATTTATTCTCCAGCTCGCTGAATATTTTCGCCGTGGGGCAATTGCCGTCGTTTTATTGTGTTTCCATACTATTATGCCAACACCGAGTTTAGTTAGTTAATCATCGAGTATATATACCGATATACGTAATATCAGTTATATTTTCGAATATCAACGTGTCGTTAGTGTATTATTATATTATATTATAATAACGATGATTTCATTTTCGTGTAATTTGTTTAATCATTTTAACATAATGTTTGTTTTTTTGTAAATTTTTCGATTTTTTTTTTTGTTGTTGTTTACCAGTGTTTTGAAACGTGTATAGTAATAAATAATAATAATAACTTGTAAGGATATTATATAATGTATGAAAAAAAAAAAAAAATAGCGTATTTAAAATATTAACAATCGTGGCGTTTTAGTATTGTAAAGTTTTCAAGTGTTAAGCTAAATTTCAAAGCGTATTTACCTAAAAATTGCGTTGTTCCAAATTGTCTCCATAATATTTAAGAGTGTATTATTAAATTACAAAATTTTGAAACAAAGATCATACACGCTCGTAGGATAAACGTTTTTTTGGTCTTGCGAGATAATAATATATTGTTTTTTTTTTTTTTTTTTGTTATATTTAAATGCCAAATAATTTATCAGGATTTAATCATGCTCTTCCTTCCAGTTAATAATGAAAAATCTCCTCGTACTTCGGTTGATAAATCGAATGAATAACGATTCTGAAACTTTAAGCGATGACGTTATCTATATATATTGACGTTGTTCATTAGAATTTTGGCGCTTATTTTTTAAATTTATATTTATTAATGGTTTTAAATAGTTTAAAACAGTTCTACGTTTCTACCTTTTTATAATTACCGTTTTTTATTTATTTATTTTTAAAAAATGGAAAAATACATTTACATATTGCAATAACAGATACATTGTATATATAGACCTAAACCTTCCAAGGACCCACTCTAACATACACAAACAATATTTCATTAAACTCGGTGTGCAGCCGTTTAGGAGGAGTTTGAACACTTACACACGGACAGAAGAAATATATATATATATTAAGTGAATGTTAATAATATACTATAGGTAAATATAGTATATTATATATTTATTAGTTGTTAGTTATTATCAAACTTTTTTTTATTATGTTTAGATGGTAAAATATTCTGGGTATAATAAATTAAGGTATATATAATAAGGGTTGAACACTCGTATAACCATCGTTGGACATAAACTATACGAGGACACGTGTATACTTAAGTTAATTGAAAAAGTTTTATTGTAACTAATACTTTACCGTTACCTATTTGAACGGTTTCCAACCATGCAGTATAAAAATATTACGCTATGTATTAGTATATATATATACATATGACTATATATAAGTTTACACAGTTTGAACAATTTCGATTATATATATATATATATATATATATATATGTATTTTTGCTACACACTCGTTGGTAAAACTAAAAAAAAGATAAAAAAAGGAGAAAATGTAATTTCATTAATAGACAGAAGAAATTGATTTAAAATAAAAACATTTCCACACCGGATACGTGATAATAAAGTTTGCAGCGAAGGAGGGTAATAAAATCACGAAAGAGCGGAAAACGATGGCGGACGGCTGTGTAGAAAATTCAAATCGGTCGAATTGAATTATTATTGTCATTATGTATTTTCCCCTTATACTACCAAAGTAGGGACGAACGTTGTCGTCGTGTAATATATTTTAAAAATAATTATAGTTTTCGTTAAAACGATGTTTTTTATCGATAAAATACGTGCAGATATAATATAATATAAAACTATATAGCCATATATATAGTCAATAATAATAAATAATATAATGGGGTCATCGAAATTATATAAATGGACTTGAGTAGAAAGAGAAACGACATCATTAAAAAAAATAAATAGTGAGAAGTATTTTGGAAGAGAATATATTTGGTTAACAATTTATTTTTCCATATTGAAACCCGTGATCACTCGATGTATAAAATTATAACACATTTTATTATCTGATTTGTCAATACAAATCTACATAACTGTGAATTTGAATTTTTTTTACAAAAGAAGAAAATCAAGTTTTTCTTTCAAAAATTATATATTCTATGTAACTTTAGAATCGTGAACAATCTGAACGAAAAATTCACGCGGCTTCAAATTCATTGGACAGAAATATAAGATGATATTGTAGGAAAAGAAAAAGGTAATAGAACGATTTGAAGGTTAAGAGGTTTTTATACTAACAAAAGGTTTTTATTTAACAACTAACTTGTTTATTTTATGAACATTTCCGAATATGATATATAGACTGTAAAATTAAATGCACATGAACAATTATAGTATTTTCCATAGACTAGAATTCTTAATTTAAAAATAAATATTTAGGGGACGCTATACTCACATTTGCTGTCTCCGTCTATTTAATGTGTAATATGCTACTTAAAATTATAATTGTAGCGTTCATGTTAAATTTAAAGTCGAAATACTTATTTGAAGAACAGAAGATTTTTTTAAGGAACTTCTTGGCCTTTTCTTTAAAATATTATCAGTCAGAGATGTTATATTTATATATATATTACAACTTTATAAAGTAAATTTTCTACACTGTGGGTTTCTTAAATATATAACACACTGTTCAATATTAAAATACTTAGGTAGAAAATAATATAAAATGCAAAATAAAGATAAACTAGATCATTCAGTAGGTATATTTTATCAGTTAAGGAAATCAAAAACAAAAACCATTGTAACTTCCTTGTCAAACAACGTTTTACGAAAATAGCCCGAGGTGTCCTCGAAAATATGGGATCTTTAAATTTGATAATACGTGTTTTGACTGTAAATATTGTTGCCCAAACGCCACAATTCCTAATTTCAAGCAACACCTAGCATAATATTTACTATACTGCCTATTTGATAAACGGAAACAACAAACACAAACACACAGCGTCCTCTTAACCGACCATTAACCCTTTGAGTGCTATACTCGTCAAGGTATATAAAACTTTATCTATTCGTCCTATATATACGTGAAATCTATATCAATAATCAATGGACAATGAAATTTCGTATAAAAAAAAAATAAATAAAAAAATCAATTACGTTTTGTTCCATATTTTCATTTTTGCCTTTATCAGGGGTGCTAAATTGATTACCTCATTATTGGTGATAAGATAACTGCGCGCAAATTGTACGTTTCACGATTCGAGTTTAAAACTATAATTATTATTTATAGAAAAATATGTTTAACCGATTATATTCCAATGTGATACGTTATTTCATTCCATTTATCGATTATCCGATAATCGTGACATTTTGGGAACCAACCATACTGACCGGGAAAGTTACAAAGTTAAGTATCTCGGTAAATATTGACTGTTTTTAATTTCCGTCTTCAATTAATGACTTGAATGATTTCGAAAATGTTGTGAGTATACATGTATAAAAAAATTGGAAAATGAAAACTACCGATTTTACGCGCAGCCGTGGAGAGGGCAACGATGCAAAAAACCATGCAGCGCCGAAAGTGTTAATTTTCCCAATGTACCCATCGAATAACTGTGGCCGTGGCCCTTCTCCAAGTCCGTTGTCAAACACGTTGCGATCGTCGGCGTGTCGTTACCTGCGGTCTGGTCCATACCAGCCATCACGCATTGACCGCAAGTTCCAACCACAATAATAACAGTGGCACGAATGTTGATATTTTTCGTATATATAGTGTACAGTGCATACCTGTGTACTCCGTATTCCTCGTACTACACTATTGCTATACCGGCATTGTTCGCTAATTTATTGTACGACATTATAGTATATTGCAAATATCTGACAACAGTGTAGGGTCGTCGGGTCAGTGACCGCCAGCGTGTACGCAGGTCGATTAAAACCCACACGGTCGGTCGGATTCGAGAGCCGAGAGCACGATGTTGCGTATAGGTTAGGTTAATATATAATACGTGCGTATATGGTGTCTCTACCGCCGCCACCGGATAATTCAACACGGTTGAAAATGCCAATTACTTGGTTACCATGGAAACCGTCAAAATCGATAGCAACATGTTTTACGGCACGTTGAGTTTGTATTATTATCATCGTCATTATTAACGTTATCATCGTTATCATTATTGTTATAGGCGAAATATACTCGTACGCACACCCGGGGGGGGGGGGGGAGCCGTGTCCGCCGAGTCCCAGCTGTAACCGACGGTTTTATTTTTCAGTATTTCGGCGGTGTCCGGTATTTCCCTGTACACCGTTGGGTTTTAGAAGATAATAAATAACGCAGCGATAATCACGGCCGGAGGAGGGATGTTTTAGTGTAGAGATTGAAATCGACTTAGATATACAAGCGTGTTCACGTGTATTTTCAGATTCGATTTCACGATAAATCAATGTTAACAGCGATACCACGGAATATTTATCCAAACGTCAAATTAGAACGAACACGTTGAAATGTGTCCAACATTTTGAAAATATATAGCTCATCAGTCTACCGCACGTGTAGTTTTGCGACGATTTTCAAATTTATGTAATGTAACTACACAGTTCTTCAAAAATTATGTAATGTGATTACGGTTGTGTTGTATATTTGTATCATATGACTATCGATAACTCTACAGTTGCATTTTGTCACGCAAGAACTGAAGTGTACTACGTTTATAAGACACGTATAATTTCTTATCACTTATCGATAATTATTTTAATTTAACTTATTATGTGATGACATACCGCTGTGTTTTTAATATGCTCTATACCAAGGACGAGGGCGGTCTGCGGGCCACATCCCGTCCGCCATCCCTTTTTATCCGGCCTGGACTATCTTTAGGAAAAATTTTCCATAATAAAACATATATTAAACTTAGATATTATAGTTCATATTATCATGAACATGAAATAATATATATATATATTGATGAGTTTGTTTCATAGTATAATAATAAAAAATACAACTTTATGTCTGGCCCGCAAATCATTTTAAGTTTCAAAATTTGGCCCTCTAGATACTTTGAGTTGCCCGTCCCTGATCTATACTATAATATGCATTTAATGTGCTTTCGTTCAAAAAATAGTTTTAAATTTTGTATTTATAAAATTTTTTTCTCAAAATATTGTAGCAATCGTAACAAAAACGAATTGGTATTAAAAATAGTGTTACACTGTTGTTTACAATAATTATTGGCCTTCTAACCGTCCATAATCGGTGTGGTAGGTATTTCCAAGAGAACTGCGCCTAGGATTTAAAATTCTCAGACAACATCTGTAGATAAGTAAAAAGGTGTTTTATATATTTTAATCAAGAATGAATTATTGACTAATTTATACTTTATATACCAAAATATCTGTACTGACCATTTATCACAACTGATATGTATACTACATAAATTAAGGTATCATATTTTTGTTAAAAATTTGCGATGACGTTATACTCATATTTATTGTCTCCGTCTGAATAATAGGCAATATAGCTAAATTACGCCACACAAAATAATGCATCTACGTTAAGATTAGAGTTAAATAACCCATTACCAATTTTAAAAAGAAAAATATTTTCTAGAAAATGACATACACACTTTGTAAAAATATTATATAACGAAAAATTACAGCGTTTTAAGTTTTCTTATTTATATATTATATATATGTTGCTTTTTATTAAAAAGTATTTTACCAAAAGGATATATCTATAATATTCTAGAAAATATTTTTTCAAAATTGATAATAAACGTTTAAGCTCTAATTTTGACCTATTATTTTGCGTAACATCATTTTGCTATTTTGCCTAATATATATTAATTAGCGATAGACAATGACATCGCATGTGGGTTTTTAATGATAACAAATAAAATACAAATATGGAATAACAAAGTTTGCGAATAAGACCAAAATTGAAAAAAGGGAACAACTATATTGTTGTATTATTATATTTTTGTATTTATATCATATCCGGAGAGAGAATGTGTGTCGTTTCGAATAACTTTTCGGGACGCATCTATAGTTTCGCCTTTCCCTTGGTAATCTCGTATATGGTCCACCGTCTGCAGTCCGTCACGGTATATTAACAATTTTTCTTATGTATATATATTTTAATAAAAGTGAAAAATATACTAGTGTACAATTTAATATAAACTTCCGAAAATTGGTATTCATCCAGGGTTTCATGCTTAAGAATATTATATGCTCAAACATAATATATAAAGTGTCGGTGGACGAAAATACAGTCTCTGCTGTCGTCTATTGAATAACAACCGTGTCATGTTAGAAAAAATGTTCGTATACACTATATAAAAATAAAGAAAGTCAATAATAATATAGGAAGTGATCAAAGAAAATTGTTCGATTTCAGTATAAATCTATATAGACAAGACAATTGTGAGTATCAAATTATTATACTGCAGGGTTAAGTTTAAAATAATAGTCCAGAATTAGAGAGATCTTTTTTCAAAAATATCTTCCGAAATTATTTAAAATTTGTTATGAATATAATCAAAGTACATCATACACCTAATGAAGTTTAATTTTCAACTTATTTTAAAAATTATATCACAAAACATATAATATCCTTTACCAACACACATTTTTAGGCTAAAAATCACTTGTATACTGACATTTATCTAAAAAGAATGATTTTAAGAATGATGAAACACTGTAGAATGTACCTAAACATGTTTATTATTTATTTAAGTGATATAATTTTAAAAATAAAACTACTTGTACATAATCAATAATATTATAATGTACGTACCTACTTTGATCCTGTAAAAGCAAATTTTTGAGAACTTGCATAATTTTTTTTTCATCTTAAAAATTAAGGAACTATTTTTACCATACTTTGTATTATAGCAATAATCAATGTAGGACATTTATTTTCTTCGATATATTTAAAAACAGAAATTGACAGCATAATGATATTATGGAAACAGATTGGGAATAATACATATTCGATAAATGTTTATATAAAATTTAATTGTTGCACTAAAACAAATTAATATTTAAAATTCGGTATTTGACATTAATCCACTAAGAAATAAGGACCTTAAACACAATTATACTGTGTACAATTTTAGGCTTTTGTAATTGATGTGTTTTATACTTGTACGTTTAAATTTTAGATAGACTGAGTATGTTCGAATTTTAACAATATAACGTATTTTGGATACGTACTTTCTATTATACTGGAATTTACTGTTCTATGAAAAATTATATTATTAAAAAACATTCTGACAGATAGTTCCTAAATTTGAAATTTTCCAAAACTTTCTTAAAAATGCATATATATTCCCATAATAAAATAGCACAGTTTATATATAACCCTGTAAAATGTCAGTTCTATCAATTTTATTCTGATCGTTTTTTTTTTTTGTCCTGATTTTGATATGCTTTCAAATTCTAACTCAATCACAGTCGTATTTTCCTGCATAGATATATTCAACAATATTTGCATTGACTCAAAGATATAAAACATTTTTTATATGATGCTTAAATATAGATATTATTATCACAACTTGCCGTTAAATCACAAACATAATTTAGTATATAATATATATTGCATTGACTATAATTATAGCAACTTTAGATCTTTCAAAAATATTTTAATAAACATTGAAAAAACATGTATCAAATATATATTTCTTAATCTATGAATACCGATAATATTAGAAGTAAAAAATTATAAATAATTATCGTTCAAACTACATTTAATAGAAATTATCTATATTTTCTGATCTGATTATGCGTTTTGTCTGTTCAATTAATATTTAATTTGTTTTTTTGTTTTTCGGCCAACAATAGTCATTTGACAAAATTATATATTTTAAAAACCAATATATACCTACTTACAAGTAAATAGTCTAATATACAATTATTTTTCTTTTTTTCATTATTTTCATTATTTTAAATCAAAATTTAGACCCAATTTATAGTTGTTTTAAAATATAAATGTGCTCAATTTTAATCACTAAAAATGTATATACTATATACACAATTTTTAAATGATTACGATTATAATATACTTTATTATATTTAATTGATAATAATATTATTTGTTTAAATGTTTATATCATAAACATTTATTGGAAAATTTGGAATATCGTTTTTTTTAAAGTTCCTTTTTTGTGGTGAGAGTTTTATGTTGATCGAAATGATTAAATATAAAATAATTATACATAATAAACGGATTTTATATTACATTATAATGTATAACAATTTGTAAAAAAAAATAATAATAATAATAATAATAATAGTAAGAGTATAGAATTTCGATTTAATTTAAAAACCAAATTAAATTGGTACAAATAATTAATTCTCAGACAATTGTTTCTTCAATTATTGAAAATATCTGTAATTAATTAACTTTTTTTTTAATTACAGAACGACAAAAAATATATTCGCTTAACAAAAATAATTGTTATACAAACCGTAAAAACGAAAATGATTGAATATTTTTATTTTATCCTTTACTTTGCAGAAATGTCAATTACATTTCAAACCAAAAAAATAATATTTTAGTGAAAAATATAATTAATATCTTCGTTTAAAACAATCTATTATTTATTAACTTTATTTTCAAAGAGTTCTAAATAGAAATAATTAATTTTGTTTTCTGTAAGATTAATTCTGTGAGCTTATACATATTATTATATGTCAGAATGTGCACTTTATATGAATCATATAATTTAAAATTACAAATCAAATATTCGTATAATTATATAAAACCCGTAGATTTTAAATAACATAAATAATTTATATTGCACTATAATAATAATAATAATAATTTTTATTGTTATTATTATAATGATTGTACCTACTGAAATTGAATTCGATTTAACTACAAACACGTAAATACACTATGTTTACAACATACCTACAGGCTACAAAATTGAAATACGATACAAAAGTTTGATTGAACAAAGTTTAAATAACGTAACTATTAATTTTCAATATAACTAAAACGGTAATAGTTTTATAATTTAACTTGAAAATACCTTATAAAATAATTAATTTAATTAGATAATAATTATTGTCTTAAATAAAATAAATTGTGAAAAATGAAATCAAAACTTCTCGAAAACCTGTTCTGATATGCAAAAAGAGGTATTATATGCAATAATATAAGACTCATAGTATTCTTATGCGATAATCGCATCTTTTGTAACACGGCGAAATATATAGGCAAATTAGGTACGGAGAACACTACATTTTAATAGTTATACATTTGTTGATTGTACATTTTATTTTATTATTTTGTATTTTAATAGAATATTTATTATAATTTAAAATACTTCAAATAATTTGAATATTTTATTAATAAAACATTAACAAGCTCTGAGCTCACAAATAAAGATAATCTAAATTTAAAATTTAATTAAAATTTTTTTAGATATCAAAAAGTATGATTTTTATAAATTTGAAAACAAATGTGCCATATAATTTGATATTTTAATGAACATATTTTTATCACAGTTATATATAAAATATTATATTTACTAAAATCAATCATACTATCAAGATTTTGATTTAAAAAATATTGTCGTGAAATCCTAACAGTTTGAAATTCTGAGTTAGAATCTTAATATAGGTAATTGTATTTAAAATTTTTTAATTAAATTATTATTTATTAATTAATTTTTATTCTGTTAATGTACGTACTCTATAGGTATGATTGCGTTATCACTTATCGAAGCCATATAGAATACTACACATCAGCAATGGATATAAAATATACGGATACGACTAATTTAATATGTTAACAAAGTAGATGTAAATGTTTAAAACTCCTAAATTGGTAAATCGTTGATTTTTATATAATCCACCCTTTCTCTAAATTTGTACCTTTTTAAAACAAAATATGGATTTTTATGTCCGATTTTAGAGATTTAAATTTGAAATTAATTTAGACACGATTTTGAAAATCCGAAAACCCGTTACTCGATTAGGAGTAAAGAGTGTTGCAAATACAGCACCTTCCACTTGAAATGTTAGTAACGTTTAATAGTTGCTATTTAACTATTCGATTCGATAGGAAATCTTCGTTTTCGGACGACCATTCAAATTTGTATAAAAATTTTGTGTTATATAATACTACATCATTTTTGATGAAAATAAAAATATAATTATCTCATGAAGTGGGGTGATAAGAAATTAAGGGCGTAGAAAGGTATAATGAAACCGATGTGACACAAATTATTAAATAGCTGTAAACAACAACATTGTTTTACTTTTAAAGATGCATAAACTGCATTTTATATTCAACTAGTGTGTTTGTGTAATGTTATATTATTTATTCAGTGGGTTTATGATATGAATGGAACGTTTGAATATGAGTCCGTATGAGTGAATTATACACGAGCCCGGAATCAATATGTATTCATAAGTCTTATTTAATTTTCAGTTTGTAAACAAAATCGCGAAAGTAGTGTACGGTAAAATATACCATATATACTTTTACGATAAAAAGATGAAGATAATATCAATATTATATGAATAAAATATACACGAGGAAAAAGTATAAAAAAAAATATATTGAAAGTTAGGGCTGGTACCTAATATATATAATGCGATAAATATTAATGATATTTCCTACCAATTTTGTAGTTATAAATTAGCTTAAAAAACCAGTTAATATTCAAAATCAAAACTATACGACCAACCCAGTATTTTATCGACGTACGACATAAAAAAAAAAAAAAAAAAAAAGCCAGTCAGTAGGTTGTGGAAGCACTTCGCCCGGCGGGTGTCAGTA
>JAIPRL010001790.1:0-42817 GCA_025469235.1 Pemphigus obesinymphae | reverse complement strand
CTAATTGATTTTTTTGCACACGTTTTTTCCAGATATTTAATTTATCTTTAAGAGTAAATAACTTACTAGTAGATGTTAATATATTTTCATTTGGTCCTTGCATACTTGAATTTATTTGATTTAAGTGTGAAAATAAGTCTCATAAGTATGATAATTTTGCCAACTATTTTTCGTTCGTTAATAACTCACAAATTCGGGTACATTTTCAAGAGTAATAAACACAATAAGTTCATCTTTTAACTCATGTACTCTGGACAAAACTTTACCACGAGATAGCCATCGTACTTCTGTATGTAAAATAAGTTTAGTAAATTTTGATTCCATTGCTTCACATAATAAAGAAAAAAGTCGTGATTTTAATGGTCTCATTTTAATAAAATTTACCATTTTTACCATATCATCAAGAACATTTTTTAATTGAGGGCCGATAGTTTTCGCTACTAAAGCTTCTCTATGAAGAAAACAGTGAGTTGCAAGTATATTTTTATTGCACTTTTTTACCAATGAAACAAAACCTTTTATAGAATCAATCATACTAGGAGCGCCATCAGTTCAAATACCAAAACAAGATTACCTACCAAGATAAATTTAATAATTTAAGATAAGAATCAATAATATTAAACGCATCAAGACCAGTTGTTGTTTTTTTTATTTCTTTGCAGCAAAAAAGTTGTTCTATAATATTATCATTATTAATAAAACGAATAAACCCAATTAAATAACATTTACCACTTATGTCAGTGGATTCATCAATTTGAAAACAAAAACCATTTGAACCTTTAACTTTTTCTCCAACATTTTTCTATATCTTCTGACATATCTTGGACGCCTCTGCGAATAGTATTATTGGAAAGAGGTATATTTTATATTTCTGTTTCAGCCTCGCTACCAAACATAATACGCACTATTTCTGAACAGGCTGGAAGAATTAAAGACTCAGCTATTGTATGTGGTTTTTATTTTCAACTATTAATTCTGCCACTTTATAACTAGCTTCAAGAGCTTTATTAGGAATAGTTACCTTATTTTCAGAAATATATATTTCAAATAATTTCGTGGCACCCTAAATTTAAGTTCGCGGCACCCTGGTTGGGAACCTCTGGTATATAAAAACGCATTGCCAACCCAATAGATTGCTCACTTAACCTAAAATAATTTATATATTATAAGTGCATATTATATTTATTTATTTATCTAAATAATATTATACCTGAATTTGCAATTGTTTTAATTTGTAGTACCGTTTTTATTTTTATTTTTAATTATCTCGAAGAATATAATACTTATAGATTGCGTTGAAACATATTTTTCACACAAGTAAGTTAATACAGATACATTATTTTCATTAGTGTAATACCTATATTGTTAACTGTTAACTCATAGGTCCAAATTTAAATTTAAAATAAACAGTTATATATTTCACAGTTAATTCAATTTCGTAGTATTTATTTTGCATTGTATTTTTCAAACCTTACAAGTAGGGGCTTGTGTTCGAAAAGCAGGATTCAATTAAAATAATATTATATTTATGAAAATACGTGACTGAAGAATATATTGATAAATGTTCGTATAATCAATATAATATATAAAGTTTTATTTTTTTTTAGATTTATACGTTGAAATTATAATATGGTTTACTGCTTTTCATAAAAGCTAAATCAAGATTAATTTGATTAAAACCGCTTTTACTGACGCCATATATCAACGCAACTAATCAAACGTGTTTATTGAATGAAAAAGTTCAGAATCGTAGCTTATATACAATCGTTTAAAAAATAAATAAATAAATAGATACTATACCTATTTGCGTGAAAAACAAACCATTAATCTTAATTTTCTTTTTGCATAGGTACTAGTATAACATTATAATTAATTATAATATTAATATTTATTTTATAATATATTATAATGTGAAAATTACTTCAATCGTCCAGTATCTCTATTTATATTGACTAATGATTCTAATATTTTACGTAGTTATAAACTATTTTATTTAGCTCTTCAAAGAAGATAATGGGCCCCATTGAACAAGTCCGTGTGTTGGGGGGGGGGCATGAGTTCCAAAATACAATAATATAATTAAATAAAATAAAATAAATATATATAAAAATATAAATTATATAAAAAAAAGTTATTTTTAATAGATGTAACATAATAAAATGTATTAAACTATTAAACTTAACTAAGTATAAAATTAAAAAAAAAATTATTTTTACATAAAATTTATTTTTGTTTTATAAGCAACGGTTTTATTTAAATAAAATTAATTTGCTAAATATATATATATATATATATATTATATATTTTGTTCTTTCAAAAGCCAATCAGTAGTTTTTTTTTTTTTTTTGAAAACATTAAAATAAATGGAATGTTTGATGTCTAATGGAAGTTTATTATATAGATTTGGACCAGTATATAAGAATAAAGATGGTGTTAGTTTTCTATGCATTAGTGGTATACTTATATTGTATTGCTACCTAGTCTTATAATCGCATTGTGAATTAGAAATTAGATTATTTTTGATAATGTACAGAGGCTTTATACAATGATTTTTTTACTGACAGTACGTTTAATTCTGTGTGGTCATAAATATATAACATAACATGTACTATGCAATTAACAAATAAATAAATACATTAATACATAAATCAGTACCAATAACCAATTTAGTATACGTTTTCCAGTACACTTTTATTTATATTATTAACGTCAGTTAAAGAAGTCTAAACATTTTTATTTTAATTAATGTTGGAAATTTCGCATTTGGGTGTATATTCAAAGAACACTATATATACACTAGAACTGGATAATAGAATTGGATATTATGTTATTTGAATAAAATTGTGTTGTGGAATCGATTGGTTTGGTACAAAGTACCATAAACCGTACAGATAGATACTAAAAATGATTAGGGTTCAAAATCTAAAATAAGACTGATATTTTATACGCCACTGATTATTATCAAAATTAAAAATTGTAGCACAAATTTTCGTAATAAATATTCCTGCCTTGATTGTTTCTAAATTTAATATACTATAACAATACAGAGAACAATTTGATCGAAATTGTCCATCTTGAAAATTAGACTTTATACAAGTTATATGGTTCCATTCTGTCTCTCAGTTAAATTCGATAATCTGACCGTGGTGCAGATTAACGTAGTAGTATAATGTGACGCGAAATTGTGGTGAACATACTTTTACCCGTATCCGGACAAGTTATAGTTATCAGTTTTGACACATCTGGTTAGTCAATTTATACTTGCTAAACGCTATTATCTGTTATACGACTCCGGTACATGTCTTGTGTTAGCAAACTGTTTTTTCGTAATTAAAAATGTAATTGTTTAGTCAGGAACCGCGTCGTTTTCTGACACGCGAGCGTAATGTTTTTCAATACGTGTACGAGTCCGACTTTTTATTTATTTGTTTTTTTGCAGTTTGCTCACGACACAGATATGAAATACATGGCACAACATTATGTGGAAATCGCGATGCACGTGTTCAATTTTGTTGTTCAGTCTTGCGGTAGGTGCCTATACGAATTTCATATAATATTTTGTTTTGCACATGCGAGATTGGCACGCGGGAAATGCACATTATTAATATTATGTAGGTATATACACTGTATTCCGAAGAATAACGCATTTTTTAACCGTTCTCGAAAAGTTCAATAAACAATAGTAAAAAATTGTTTATTGTTTATATACCCACTGCCTACTGCTACCTACTATAATTATATAGTTTTTTTTATAACCAATAATGGAAAATCGATTTATCTATAATTATAATAAATGGTGTATTTTTTCTGGTCAGTATTCCCTACTCGTTTTCATAGGCGCACATAGGAAGGGGTGCTAAGGGGTGCTCAGCACCCCCAGGGTTCAAATTAACACTCCCGTCCAAGTTTCCCCGAGTAATTTATTTCAATATTTCACCAATCATTTGTAAATTATTGGAGTTTACTGGTTCGGATAAAATGTTTTTTTTTTCCCCCCATTACGATAAAAACAGTATTGTGTAAGTGCACGTTTCAGTTTTCGTAATTCGTATATAAACATTAAACAGCAATCACACTGAAAATCATATTATCTTGCTTTATGTTCTTACCTTAAACTGTTGGCTACGAAATTATGTTCGATTTATAACTGATATTTTTACTTGTAAAATTTCATTGAAGCTAAATAATATCTTTGACTTTGTACTAGATATTAATTTTTTTATATAGATAAGTATAATTAATTAAATAAGTTTTGTTTTATTATATTTGTATAAAAATTTACAATTATTGTAATGTGATTTATTGTAGTACCTTATGGGGGTGTGGGGGGCAAGGGCCCACATGGACCATAAATTATTCTAGCACCCCCTAAATTCACACCCAATGTGTGCCTATACTGGTTTTATTCGCAACACATTTGCAGATAAATAGGTATTATGGATATTGTTAAAAACATCAAGCGATGCGGAGAACAACGACTCTATACGACTCTGTGGCGCACTAGAATTTCTATAGATTTCAACATTATATTTCATTTTTCTGTCCTCGTTTTTGACATCTCGGTAACTGTGGTCTAAGTATTTCTTATGTGCTGTCTTTGTGTTGTTACTTATCGATATAATTATATTTTATAATAAACATATTGGGTACATAATTTACAACTATTATTCAGTTATAATTAGTATTATTGTTCAAAATGTATTTGTAAGAATGTTTAAAGATTTTTCACGACTTTCAATATTCGTCATATCCGCAGATAATTCTCATTACGTCTCTATAATATGTATTTTTCACTCAATATAAATAATATTACAAAAAATTCTTTCGGTACTATAGTCATCATACTAACACCACAAAATAGATATAGTCAGAAAGGTCACTCCAATGTAAACAAAAAACAAGTCGGCTATTTTCTCAATTATACTGATTTATATGTGTATATATATATTTATAGTTAGTCATACTGGTGCTGACTGGGATAACCGGTAAAATGGCCGACACGGTTTTTGGCCTGTCCCATTCCGATGTTACACATTATGATAAAATCATCAGTGTCTGCGGACCTGCGGTATGATTGTCACGTCAAAGAATCAAGTATGTATTCTTAGTTACTGCGTCGAAAACGAATTTTACGACACTATTCTTATATTTTCATTTTTGTTATTTGAATTTTCCATATTTTCGTTTCCATTCTAAATTTACGCTATACTCATAATGATTCTTGTCTAGTGATTGCTATTAATATTTCACAATTATATCCTGTAATCAGGCGTATAATCTGACGATTAAACTGTTCAAGCCAATCTGTTATTTATGTTTATACCCGATGAATTATTTCAATAATTGAACTTTTTCCCGAGTATTGTATATTTCACACTATACTTATAGTGTTCCAAATTTTACTATAAATTTTTATCCTTTAAATGTTTTTTGTTTTTTTATTTTAAAACAACTGTAAGTATAAGTATCTCGTACTCATAAGTATATATAACTACTAATACTACACTATTATAATATATTATTTTGTAAATATTTCCAGAAAAGGCATTATTTTATCAATAATAGTGTAAGAGGGGAATGCTATAGAGTAAAAGATAGTATGACAGTGTACCGTAATTCATAGGCGTAAGCTGGGGGAGGCGAAACAGTGCAATTGCCTCCATGATATAAATCGAAAGAGGACGTGATATTTTGCGAATTAGTTTTTAAAATTTGTATTATATTTATTGTTATTAGATATTTAATCTTTAATCTACGAGTATTATAGGTATATACTCTACTATTTATACTCTAATAATCTATTACATTTTTTAGAACCGGACAAATTTTTTCAACAGAATTTTTGTGTTCAAATATTAATACAATATTACTATTGATATAAAATACTGCTGATAATATATATATATATGTTATTAGTTATAACTGATAAGATATGGGTAATTGTATGCCATAATTTTTCTTTTAAATTTAGGGTGGCTCTCTGCGGGAAAATTTTAAAGGTATCGTAGGGCAGCGCGATTATACCGATTAATGGTTTTTTGTAAACGATATAATCGATTAATCGAAATTCTTTAAAAAAAATTTTAATCGATTAATCGTTACGATACATCAATATATCGTTTCATCGATTATCATGATAAACGAATATACATCTACATATGTAAGTACTTATAAAAAAGTAGTAAAAATAAATAAATATTACCTAATACCTATTTTAACTAATTATTATTTAATTTTTAATTAGTTCTAATTTATGTTTTTATATTTTATTAGCTTAAATGCCACTCCTTTTGAGTGATACTATTTATAAATACAACACCTTATGCAGGGTAATTATTCCTAAAATAAGTCACTTTTTCCCACTAAAAATCTCTATTTTTTAGTTAGTCACTAAGAGTTACTATTTTGAAATTAAGTACCTACCATAAAGCCACTTTTTTAAATAAAATATACTGTTTAGTCATTATTTGATCACTTGTTTTATTATTATAAGTCAATTTTTTTACATTTATTCACATCTTGACTTTTCCTAATCCCGCTTATAGTTATGACACCTTGTAACTTTTTTTTAATAAAACTTCTTATTTATATTTAAGTATTTTTGAATTACTTTTAAGCATAATTCATATACCTCGGTTTATATATATTTTTAAGAATACTGTTCATTTGTTGACACTCTATACCACTACCTTATCGAGATGTTCAAACAGTCAAAATTTCTCGTATTTAAACTATTCAGATAACGAATAACACTACATCTCTACACGCGCAATAAATATGCAATGAACTTATATTATGGGTACGCATACGCGTATTCGGGATGAATACTTGCAATGTGTATATAAGTCAGAAGGCCCGATTCGAGGTTGTCCGATGTCTATGGAGTCAATAAACTTCAGAAAAGATCGCAAAAGCCGATTTCGAGAATTGGGGGAGATAAGACGAAGGCGTGAGAATACATCAAGTGATAACGAATGGAGGTGGCACGGTTTTCTTCCATGTGAATACATATTAGGATAAACACAGACATTATTGAAAACACAGTTAATTAATTTATTAGATATTTGTTTTTATAATTATCAAATTTTAATTAATTTAAATGATCATAATTTGATAACGATTTAATCGAGTCGATTATTTGATATATCGATTAACCGATGTATCGTGACGATTAATCGATTATAATCAAAGAATCCAATATAACCAGCTCAAAGATAAAAAATAAATCATCATCCAACCCCAGTAATGTATAGGCAATTTTCAAATAATTCGAAAATATCGTAAATGTTCGCATTTGTAAATGAAAATTAGCATGCAATAACCCCGTCACCCATAAGTCAGGGGTTCAAATATATTAATTGAAAAATTTGTGATAAGTACCTATATAATGTGCAACATTTATATTATCGTAGATATTATTCGGTAATCAGTATTTTGCCGGAACTATTTCATAGAGATAACTTCAAAAAAAGTATACAGGCAACAAATTTGTGCTTCCGCAATTTTAATAACCCCTACAAATTTAAAAGTGTAACGGCCGCCGAGGGTGCAGATAAATACTGGACTGGTTATAATATGTGTAACTAACACTACGTAGTCTACACACACGGACTTTTTGTGGTTAAGCTTTTTATATTTTGGAAAATGAATAGGTTTGTTTATATTTGGACGGACTACTAATCTGTAGCAAAAAATTAAAATGTATTTAAACATTTTTCGAAAAGTAAAATTAATTAAGTCTACTACATTTTTTATTTATTGTTTGCGTATAATCATATACATATATATCATAAATATTATTCATAGTGTTTCAATAATATTATACCCATAATAGTCCTTAAACGTTGATATTATCCGGACAGAATATTTTTCTGAAACATATTATATTATGGACAATTATTACGTATAAAAAATGTTTTAAAAAGTTTCATTTTCCTTTGACTATGTTAAGAATTAATTTTCTAATATTGGCCCCGTTATATAATTTTATAAATATTGATCGATTTTCCATTTTATTTATTTATTTATTTTGTATTTTGTATTGTTTTTGACATTTAACTTTAGTCAATTTACATATTTGCGTTTGGTTCATTAAACTCAAATTTGTATTTAAAATGTAAATCCGTTCAGATAAGTTCAAATAAAACACTATATTAGTATAAATAATAAAAACGTCAATATGTACCTATATAATCTTTTTCTATTTTATTTCGTTGAATAATTTTCATTACTTGTTGAATAATACATTTTTATATGATTATCAAACACTATTTTTTTTTTATATAAAACTTCGAGTATTTACGATTTGTGTTTATTGTTACCATTAACTATCGATTTATAAAATAAACTCATTATTTCGTTGTTTGCACTTTTTATTTTGTAAAACATTACGACAAACTTTTCGCTTGTATATATTATTACAGTATCGTACGCATACACGTTATCTCGGGAAGCTATTAAAATGTGTTACTTGAGATAAGTACGTGATTTGGTTTATGGTACATAATCGCTAATACTAAAAATGGTATCTAAATAATATGACAAAATATGATATTCGATGTATTTTAGCGAGCGGAAACTTCCTGTTTGTAATTTATAAGCTATAGGATATAATCAGAACGACTGTAGTAGGTATATACTATACTATCAGATAATTTAAAAACCTAACCTAACTATATAATAATTTATATATCGGATTTATATAGTTCAAACAACAGAGGACACGAGAAAATGTTTACTTATATATTTTAATAGAAAAAAAGATGCAAGTACAGTACACAACCGTTGTCTTTTACCATTTCTACAGTACCTTTGATTTGAGTACCTACCCAGTAATAGTCGTATAGTATTTATATATAACCATATTTTATTTAACGCTTATTTATAAATATAATATTATATACACAGTGACTATTAATAATTTATTTCACATATGGTCACATTCTAAACAATATAAATTATAATACTCGTTATACCGTAGTTATATTAAACTTGATATGTCAATCTATACTCAGAGTTTGATATTATAAATTTAAAAGCGTTCGGTTTTTAAATGTTTTTTTTTTTTCTTTAACAAACATTGCTTTATACTGCTATATTATTATACTCAATCGATGATTTCATCCATATGTATGAATGTTGAATATATTTATTTATATAAACAAGTGAGGAAAGCCCACACATCGAGCGTGCTGAATTCCCGGCTTCTATAAAATATGTATTTTAACAATAACAATCTAAAAGTATAAAACGAAAATCTCTATTTCCCTTGTAACCAAATCAACAATCATAACTATATGATGGACGGACGGACACAACGGGAATATAAAGTTTCTATAAAATATAATGTTTAGAAACCTAATATATAATAATATACGTATGTATATATAGATATTTCGTCAAAATGTGAATATAAGAGGAATGCATAAAGCACATATATGATATAGGATTTTCACCCGAATTATGTTAGCACAAAAGCTTGAGAAGAACATGGGGATGGCGTATAAATCTGTGCCCGTTATTATGACATGGTCGTGTACCATAAAAAGGTCCTGGAGATATTATTTATTCAGGAAATAATTGGTTATATTATAATATAACATGTGTGCGGTATCCTTCGGACAATACGCGCATTGTTGGCGAAATTGTTGACTCGGGGTCGTATATATTATACTGTACAACCCATTTTAACGCAATGTGCACTGGGCACAAAGCAGCGTCCCTTATTTTCATTTGGTCTAAATCATATTTTGATTTCCTTCGTCCATTTATCATGTATCATCTCATGTATATAGATAAGCTTCTCTTTCTATATTTTTTAAATATATTAAAAAACGTATTTATTATGTTATATACACAAATCTGCAGCGAAAATGTGTCACGCACGTCACATGTGAACTTTTTGTTTGTTTAACATAAAACGAATTGTTATTTTACTACAGTGGGGGATTTCAGATTTTGAGTAGAACGAGTTATGGAAGATTACATTGATTTTATAATTATGTTTTTTCCCCCTAATTTTCTTAATTTTTTTTCTGGAAACAACTTTTTGAGTAAAAGGAGTGAAGTAGAAGCTTCAAGGTAAAGAGGCGATTTGATAGAAAATTAATTCTTTAATAGTATTTTTTCTACAGGTCATTTTGTTATTTTTCTGGTAATTTTATTAAGCATAAAGAAAAACGTTATCATAAATATATTATCTAAATTATAACTTTAATGACGGACATTTTTTTTTAGTATAACAAATGAATTTGGATTGGTAAGTAACCTTATATTTAACTGAAATAATATATATAGAGCGAGGCCATAAAATGAAAAAAAAAATTTTTGACAGTAATGTATGAGTATAATATTAAACTAAGCTCCGTTCAAAATCGTTTAATCTTTAATAGAATGCAATGATTTTTCATTGCTTTCAAATTTAATATATACATTGCTAGTATTGGGTATCCTACCCAACGAGCAAGGTACCGCCTACTTGCCACTTTTTTTCAAGTCCTTTCCTAAAAAAAATATTAAATATAATTTAATATTAGCCAGATCTATAAATGAAGTTTTTATTTGCAATAAGTGTGTACATTTGACGATAATTTAGAGGATTGGATTCGTTACAATTCACTCTAAAATGGACATTACACGAAACTAAAAATATATAACATGTTTATAATAATATAATTATTTATGTAGAATACCTATATATACGAGTATATTGCATAATATATTATCACATAATACGGGTTAGATTTGAAAATTTTCTCGACCTTTGTTATATTGTATAAATATCTCTCGCAAATCATATATAGCCGGCTATAGCGGGTAAGCAGTAATGTACAATATTATATTAATTATTAACTAAATTGAAAATTCGAATTGAAACTTAAATTGGACGCATAGCATACGTTGGAATGGTAGGATATAAAACGGAAAATGAAAGTCGGTAAAAATGAAAATATACAATGTTTGTTACAAACTTTAAAGATAAGTCTGCATTCTGCTGGACTCGCTGCACTCTAGAATTTAGACTTCAAATTTTTAGATACAATTTTTTCCAATCCAACTTATGCTGGTCTCCTTTAAACTTTCATGATAAAAATAAATAAGTACTATTATAACAGTGTATTTTGAAATGTAACGAAATAAGAAAATATGATACCAAGATAATTTTGTATATATTTTTATGGCACAAGCTGCGTCTGATGTAGTTACTTATGTGTAATTTAGGGTTGCTTACTTTAAGTCACTTAAAAGGGCTATTTCAGAACGCTTTATTACATATTATATCCTGATATCCATTTTATGGAAGTTATAATGTAGGAAAGTCACTATATGAGCTTTTTGGTAATATTGTGGCGTCGGGGAACTTTCTATACTGTACTCTTCCTTTTTACAAGCACACGAGCTTAATAAAGGGATAAAATAAAATACTATGTAGGTATATATAAATTGTGTATTTTATATCTGCAGTATATTTACAGTTAAATTCGTATCTGCTTTTATTATATTATTAACAGTGATTTTAATTTTTTGATAGTCGTGTCAATTACACGTGAAAATTAATGTTTTGTTATTATTCCTAAATATTTAATTGAATTCCCGTCCACTTTATAAAACATATTTTCTGTGTATTCAGAATAAACGTAACCAAGTAAAATCTATACAGTTGTTGAACTGTTGGTCGAACGCATTTTTCGGAAATGTATACATTTTAATTTACTAATTATTTAATACACTCGAAAAACGGAATTTTGAATTATATTTTACTTGATACGTTTTTATATTTCGTTCATTGACTTCAATAGTATACAAATAGGAAATAAAATAAATACGAATTTATTGTCCAAAAATACTTTGATGTATATATGTACTTATACACAACCCATGTGTATTTATCAGGGTTACATTAATTAATTAACATTATTAAGTTTAAAGGGGTTGTCTTTTTCTTTCACATACGTAACATAGTAATTCAAATTATTTCTACTTTCCAATGGACCTAGTGATGAGAAGGGTTCTAAACAGTGATCTGAATTTGCCGTAAGGTCTATTCCCACATTTTCGATTTTGTCTCCCTAAATCCTCCTATAATTCAATTAATATGTTCAAACATTTAGGAATGTACATTTTCAATTTTTATAAAAATCAAGGGAAAAAAATTTAAAAAGTGAAAAAGTCTTTCTAAAGTAGATTATACGATGAATTCAGATCAATTTTCAAAATCCTTATCGCATCACTAGGACAATCGATAAGTTGGAAATGGGATTTAGTATCTTTTCAAATACGGTGTGCGTACGAGTGTACACGGCATCATAATCATTATTATGCCAAACTTATTTACACACACTAAAGACCAAACACTATTCACACAAACACACTGTGTAACGCGAATAAATCAAATAATTGCCTATACTCAACCCATTAACTAATGACCGCTTCCAATCATCCCCTTAAAATATTTTTTTTTAATCATTAACAAAAAAAAAAAAAAACCATTAATTTAATGTAATTAATCCAACAAATGTTAGGACATAGTTTAAAACGAAGAAAAACATATAAATATCTCACGCGTATTTTTTTCGAGAAACGTGTACTTATTGTTTTTTAACTATCTATCCGGATTTAATGGAGTTCGTGGTAAATACGCCTAAATTTTCTATTTGCAGTGATTTAAAAGACCGCAACACCAACAAAAAATCGACCTAAAAACGTGACAATACTGTGGGACTTTAAAAAGTCGGATTTCAATTCTGAATTCATCAGTTTGTCTTCTATAAGGATCGATCGAGGCGTTTATTTTAATTTTATTTTTTAGTCATGTTATATATCATTAAAAATCAAAATTTTTAAACATTGATTATATTTTAATCTGTAATAATAAAGAAAAATGCCTCGATCGATCCCCAGAAGACGGGCCTACACATTCAAATCTTTTCGCAGATTGTAAACCGACTTTCCATAGTTCCACAATTTTGTCACGCTTATTGGTTTTTTAGGTGGAAATTTCGTGATCACACAACGTCATAAAAAGTGATACCGGTACAGGGGCTATTTTTAGGTTAATTTTAAAATGTACAAAAGTA
The DNA here is from genome assembly GCA_025469235.1 of Pemphigus obesinymphae. NCBI lineage: Eukaryota > Metazoa > Arthropoda > Insecta > Hemiptera > Aphididae > Pemphigus > Pemphigus obesinymphae. Next base: position 29,741 of record JAIPRL010001790.1, on the reverse strand, counting down.
TTTTTAAATCGTTAGATTCTTGTTTTTCAAAATATTTCTTAAAATTCGCCTACATATAGAACCCCTTACAAATCGCAGGTGTTGCGGCGGCCTCTTGACGTAAGTACTTTTGTACGTTTTTATATTACGTTATATATAGGTACCTACTTATCTGCATGTTTTGCAATATTGTAATCAATAAACCCTCTGGATGATATAAAGCATCCAGAAGGCACATACCTACACACTGGTAACCGTATAACCTATAACGGTACAACAACGTGTGACGATAATTCAGCATAATATACTCATGTGGGCTGTTAAATCGTCGTGTCGGTGTTATTGGAATAAAGCCAAACACCGATAGTCACATACACCGTCACACATTATAATAATAAAATATACGTACTCGTTACAGGTCTGCGGCAGTATTAGCTGGGTTTTACCATTCCGTGCAGCTGAAAAATGATCCGCAACGTCGTCGACGTCCATATAATGGCTAATATTGATGTCGGTTCATAAATTTGAAAAATGAACTGGCCGCAAATCACCTTTAGGACCGCAGTCTCGTTTATCGCGTTATGAATACGGGCCCCATGATGTCCCCAGAGAATTATTGTATCCCTCGCTGGAATTATTTATGCGGTTCCCTGAAATTTCGCGTGCCCCTGGCCATCACCTATTCGCATCGGGAAATGTTACGTATTTCACTGAATAGTCGTTGATTTTTGGGGAGGGGGAAAGGTCAGAAAAACCGAACACTTTGGACCCTCGTGAAAAACGGGACAGATCCGGTCGAACGAATTTCGTATACATAATTCGAACGGTCCGTTCCCGAATCGCCGACGACGTATTTTGTTTTTTTTTTTTTTATTTTTTTATTTTTTTTTTTTGCCTCGTTCCATTTCGCCGAATTTTTAGATTCTGATAGAAAATTGCATCTAGATGGTACTTTAAATAAGTTATTTATCGACTTTTTTAACGTGGCAGGAAAAACTATCAAAAAATTACAAAAATAATTATTATTATTATCATTATTTGTCTAACCTATCTAAAACCGTTTGGCGTATATTATTTAAATGAATAAATAAATTATATACAAAAAATTTTGAAAATCGGACCTCTATTTGGTTTTTTATAACAGTTTTAAGATTTTTGACGAGATGTTATATAGATAAAATAATTTCAAATTAAAAGACTAAATTATTTATTTATTAATTATTATTATTAAATATTAATTAATAATAATTCGTATTATTACGGTTTTAATATTTTTAAACAGAAATTTCAAGATATTTTTATTTATTATACAATAATTATAAGAATTAATAAAAATGGAACGTCGGCGAATCGGGATACGACCATTCGAACGATATAATTTTTTTAGAAATATGTTTTTTAAATTTACATTTCGTGTACCTACTCTGACATAACGTCAAAACGATGTTAATAAAATATAATGGATCATACGAGGGAAAGCGTAATGTACCGATTGATATAATTATTTATAAATTTCTGTTCGTTTTATAAACGAGTATAAAAAAAAAAAAAACCATATAATATTTACCCGACGACAGTAATTAATGCTAACGCAAACAAAAAACTTTCACACAATATACGATTATTATTATAGTAATTTACTTTCAAATATTTCGTATAGACTTTAAAAGAACATTATTTATAGTTATTTTTAATCATTGTATGTATAAACACGAGAATTTAATACAATATAGGCCGTATGAGAATTTGAGATATTATTTAAATTGCGTTACACAATTTCGATAAAATCTTGTTTTTCATTGAATGCGTATATGTACTTTCTATTATTTTGATGTTTCAAATATCCAGATTGTTGTAAAAATTATTCGATGAAATTATTGGCTGAAATTTTCGTCGTTTCGGTTTACTTACTATAAATTATTGTTAGCCATAATTTTTTACGAAGATTCGAAAAGACAAACTAAAGAGAATGTACGCGACGAAGACTTAATATCCCCGCTCATAAAATATGATCTATATACTATTGCAATAAATAAAATACCCATTTTGATTTTATATGAATTATGGAACAGTGTGGTTTGATATGCGGTCGTTAAGGATGGAGCTCGATAGTTTCGTATATATATATATATATAGTTCCGACACGAGTTTTGAAATTGTCAGTACGTTTAAATAGGTACGTTAAATTTATCGCAGTTTAAAATTACTCACATTGATAAACCATTATTTAATGCCCCGCACTGCGAGAAATATACCAAAGATAAGAAATAAGATTATATTCGAGTTATTTATTAGCCACAGTATATATATATATAAGATATAAATATATACCGTAATATACTTTTTTAAAAGAAAATATTTCTTCGCGGTAGGTTAGACAAAATATTACTTACAACTAATGTAGAAGAAAAATGATTAATATTAACAAAACTATTGATGATGATTGTATTAACATACGTATTATATTAGGTACATATATATTATATTGTAACCGTTCCGACGTGTATAGTACGAAAAATTAAAACACGAGGAGAAAATCCTGAAAAATCTATGATATTATAGTATTTGATTGGAACAAAAATGTCGTGTTATAAATGAAAAATATACGGTCGGAAAAAAATTACTCGAAACAACACAAAAAGTGACAAGAGGGAAAAATAAAAATACACAGTTTGTTTAATGACTACGCTATATGGGTTTATTTATTGGAACGATAATAAGGAACGAGAGAAAAAATGTTTTTCATTTAACGAGCAAACTGCTACATTATTTGCTATGTATTATTCTGCGATAATAACAGAATATACATATTATACAACCTTGCTTCAAAGGCAAACATTACATCAGTCCCAGACGGCAATTTTATAACATTGATATTATTATAATATTAGAACTAGATTTCATTTAACAGATATATTATAATTTTCGTGTTAAAATAATATTTTATATTTAAAATGTTGTCATAATGTTATAATTTTTTTTTTTGTTTTTTTTTTTTTATAATATTTAAATTTAAATCATTCACAAATATTAGTGATTTAAAATTATATAATATATATATATATATATATAATCGGATAATTTTTAATAAATGTATTTGAGCTAATAATTTATGTAATATAACTTTATGTTTATAATAAATATTTTACTTGTTTACGTGAAATCCATCGTTTATTTGCAGTTTTAAAAATTCGTATATTATTATAAGTATACGTTATTGTCGGCCATCGAATGTTCTAGTTAAAATTTTCGACCCGCCCCGGCAGTGGTCGTCATTTATTTGTATTGTACCCTAACAGCACAGACGTCAGACCGTTAAGTTCCCATTTCGGTCATGGCAATTGGTTCGTGCCGGACACTATCTAGAGTCTAACCTCGGGTCGCGACCCAAATTAGGGTCGTAGAGATGGTGCATGTTTCACATATTATTTCATTTTCTTTCACATTTTTAATTTAGTTACAAAAAAAAAGATCGAAGAAGAAGAAAATATTATAAATAATTGGTATTTATTATGCGATTTCTATTTTTGTTCATATTTTAAATTGAATGATGATTCGTGGATAGCTGAGTTGGCTTTTTTAAGTGATATTTTTGAACAGTTAAATACAGTGATTGGTATTGGTGAAAAATAAATATTCAGACAAAAACTGGCACTATAGGTATGGCGGGAAAAACAGTCTTGAGGAAAAATTGCTACATTTTCTCTTCTAAGCAGTGAAAAGCAGATCCAACAAAAGTTACATTAGATGAAATTAAATTCCTTCTTCAAGATTATTTGAAAAAATTACAGTTTGAACTCTTCTACCCGCACATACCACGAAACGTTGAACTCGGGAAATTCAGTTGGGTGAGAAATCCATTTGAAGTTTCTGTCTATGAAGTTGGTGAGGATATTTTTGATTTTCAAGAAGAACTTCTCGATATCAAGCTAACCGAGTTTAAAAAGAAAATTTTTCACAAAAGTACCTAACTCAATTTTTGGCATAGCTCAAAGGCAAACCTATTTTGTCAAAAGAATCTGAAAATGCTTTACTATACCATACCCAACAACTTAGGTACTTATGTAAAACTGGATTTTCTGCCTCGGCTATCATTAAATCAAAATGCAGAAATCGCTTTGATTCTCAACACGATGTATGGTGTGCACTTTCAATTAATATTCATACCAATATTGAAGAATTTGTGTTCAGCGTCAAGGAAGTCATTATGTATAGACATCATTCTCGTTAAATTTTAGTAGTATAGGTACTCATTTTTTATAATATTGTAACAAGTCTATTATGACAAGCAAGTTAATAAATGAAAATCATGATTATTATGATTATTATTATTATTTTTTTATCTAGGGTCACGAATAGTTTAATTTAAAATATTAGGGTCACGCTCATAAAATGTTGGGAACCACCTAGGTGCCTAGGTGTGCAGGTGTGGAGTGCACCACATAAATTAATATAGACACAATAGTAAAAAAATTTAGTACTTATTTTAATTTCAATAAAATATCTGTTTAGCGATATTTATTATTCTATAGGTAACACAAAATTAATTTTAAAAAAATTTCGTTTTCGTCTAAACTCGAAAATATTACTCCTTCAATTTAATTGGGATATGTAATAAACACACATCGACTGGTGTTCAGCTCAGTCAGAACACCATCAGTCCGTGTAAAATGCATTGGGTTGTTGAGTGGGAGGGGGGGAGGGGGGCTGTCGAATAAATGAGATCTTGGTGTGCAGCAACCAAAACATCCACGATAAACGATATCGCTGCGGCGTCGCGTATCGGCTCTATTTTATAACTAATAAATTGAGCTCGTCTGTTAATGACCATACATTCATTAAAATATGCATTTGAAATTTAAAAATATCCAATTATATCATATATGTATATATATTAAACATGGATATTTTCAAACAATTATATGCAAATAAAGGTGAATATTTTAATTCGAAATATATTATAATATAAATTATACATAGGTAATAAGTAGGTATGTACCTATTAATATTTTAAAATTCATGTTTGAAGAAAATATATAAGGATATAAAATGTAAAAATTAAAATAAGGTTTTTGAAAAGCCAACGGCATAATGTAAATAATATTTTACATATAGGATAACTATTATTTAAATAAGTGAAAAATATATTAGGAATAAAAAATATAAAAATATACTTTTTTTAAATAGTAATAAAATGAGTTTTAATATGGAGTTGTACGAAAAAAATGATTGGATCAGAGGTTACGATGTAACTAATAAGAAGTTTGTTTTCCGTGTTTTCCGAGTAAACTAGTAGGTAAAATAAGTACAATGTTGGTTTTCGTTTATTTCATTCGTGTTATTGACTATTGTATAATATTTTCTAAATGTACACCATCTACTATTTTACCCACGAGCCGCCAATCCTTTTTTGACACTTCCCGGGACTTACTTTTTCGGCACATCTGGGGAGCTACATATTATGAGCTGAAAATTAACAAATATATTAGATCTAAATACTCGTACATTCGACCTTTTGGGCAAGACCAACTGTGGAAGAAGACGGGGCAAGGGTGCCCATAGGATCGGATTCGAATTGATGTCAACGTGTGTTATATTACTCCGGCATATAACATATTAAAATTCACTTTTTTTCGTATTCTCCAGAAGGGACTATGTCTCTCCCCTACCCCTCTAACGGGCAATAATGTACAGGAGCTTTAAGTAAAATGAGGGGTAAACGAAACCGCAAGGCGCTAGGTTCACTTCTCCTTGAGTTATGAGCAATCCAAAATTCGATTTTGGACTACCCAAAAAGTAAAAAGTGACTTTTAGTATGTTATATAATACCTTAATGTACAACACGTTCCCCCCCCCCCCGGTTTCGGCTGTTATTGAATACGCTACAGTGATTCAAAAAGTTTCCCCTACTTTGCCGTGCCTGTAATCGTATACCATTACTCGAGCATTTATGCACCATAATTCCGACTACGTTTGTAACACTAGAACATAGCTCGGTCAGTTAGGACTTGAATATAAATAAAGTTATAAGTATATCTACTACCTACCTATAAAATATTATACATACAGATTGTCTCGTTCAAATAATCGAGATTCCATTAAATATTCGTCCGTAGTATCTCGGTTGGTAATGCGTCTGTCTTAGGTAGGCAGGTGTTCGAATCTCGGTCAGGAAAGTAAATTTTGTTTGTACGATTTACGGCGCGATTCCATCGTGTACCATCCGTCGGATAATGATCCCACGAGATGAAAATATATGAAAATAATGGACTTAAATTTAACAAATATTAATAAATTAATATTGAAAAAGCGAACAATTAATGATGTGAGAATGTTACTACGACATTTCCGTAATAGTCAAATATGAACATTAGTTAAATATTGAATATTATTATATGATTAGAGTAATATTGTTTTGTTGTCTGGGGTGTCATATGGAAATTTAGCAAAAAAGGACGTGATGGTCAACGTGATTTGAAGATTAAGTTTAATAATGGTATGCCTAAAATCATCTTTGTCAAGTCGAAAAACGAGAAACTCTGTCGGTCAACCAGTGACGTTATTTGATGGGGGGGGGGGGTAACTAAAATATTTGCCCCAGTCTAAATTTTAACTCAATATCAAGTCAGTAAACTTAAAAAATTTTAATTATTATCCTTTGTTTTGTTGTTGACGTTTTCAAAAATTAAAATCTAAAATCGGATATTGACAATCGATAATAATTTAATATACAAGCAATCCTTTCGATGCTACGAAAAGGATAAAGCTATTCAAACATCTTTAGCAAGTAAATATAATACTTAGTGGCGTAGCCAGGAGGTGGGCCAGAAAGGCCATGGTTCCTATTTTTATTTTAGATTTTAAGTGTATTGTGATTTTACAATGATGTGTTATTATATATATACACACACACAATTTTGAGTAGAAATTTTCAGGTACTAGAGCTTTCTGAAATTTGTCTTTTATACTTTTATGTCTTTTTTTGTTGCACTTTTATAATTTAATCTTGTTATGAAAATCAAAATACTCATTACTCACTATAAAAGCGAGTTTCGCTCGCAAGGAGGTATCTACATTGCAAGATCTCTAAAATTAGTTGAGAAGTTGTATGCACATCTTTATATTTTATACTACGATTTTATTGAAGTATTTTGTACTACGTTTAACCGCGTTTTGGTAGCGTAACGACCTTTTGAATTGTGTTCGTGCTTAATATTTACTTTGATACTTGTCGATCATTATTAACCTAAAGAGAACGTCGTACAATACTATTTTTAAGGGATTCTGTACAAGCAATTTTTTACATATTTTTAATTTTAATTTTTGATATCCCGAACTTGTAATTAAATTATCTTCGAGTTCTGGTTAACTTAGTTTTAATCATATCCGTTCTTTCTTTAATTTCTGTAAATATGGTTTTGAAAGCATACGTTCATTAATTGTATTCTTTAATTGTTTTTTTTTATGTTTGAATCTTTAAACTTTGACCCAAAAGTTAATGTATTTTATGATGCCTTACACTTTTTTATTCAACGATATGTTCCTAAATATAAATTCTGGATTTATACTTATCCTTTATAGTTTTCAAAAGCTTTAAAAATATCCTATTTCTAAAGGAAAAAGCATACGCCAGATTCAATTTAACATAATGCATTAATAATTATAAAGGCTTTTCAATTCTTCAAATTTGAATTAAAAATATTTTACCATTCTGCGTTCATATATTGAAAGTGCTGAAATATTAATAATTAAAAACTCTCGTAGTTTTTAAAAGTTTAGGAATGGCAATCTAGTAACGATGTCCCTAGACTTATATTGCGGTTCGACGGAGCAGTCTCGATATATGAACAAGAAGTTGATAATTTTTTCTCGCATTTCTTCTCTGTTTATTCTATAATTGTAATATTTCTCCAGTTTCTTGTAATACACAAATAGTTATTTATGACCTACCAAATATCGTTTTAGCGTGGATGATGACTACCAGTATCTTTCTGCATTGCCCATTGTTTGCCCCGTTGGCCCTGATGGCCTTTCAGGAGAGTTGCTATTTGCTATTTCAAATATAGGATTAATTATTTCGTATCCTCTTTTTTTTTTTAATTTTTTAATTTTTTTTAATTGATACTTTTCAGGTGTTTGTTAGATCAATTTGTGTTAAAATATAGCTCAATTACATTAATCTTATCAGGTAATTATTCGATAGTATTCAACAAAAGGCTCAGATAAATTCAGTTCCATGTTTCAAAATTATTTGATTCGTTGGTTCTAAATGATATTAATCCATTTATAAATAGAGTTTTTATGAAAGAACAACGGGGTTTTTGTCTAAGTCGTTCCACTACTATTTATAATTTAGTATTCCAAAATATATGTTTTAATGCATTCACAGGTGAATGTTATTTTATACTGATTTCAAGAACGTCTTTTATTCATGGTGTCTTAATTAATATGTACACTGAAATCCTCGGGAATGAAATGAAAGAAGATTTAAATAGTTTAATGGAATGGTCAAGTTTAGTATGATTATTATTAAATCTTAATTATAAGTGTAAAATAATATCCTACTTCGAGGCACGTTCACTTTTAATTCATTAATATTGTTTATTGGTCTTCAATATTCCAAGCTGTGATGAATACATAATTGACATTGGATTTAAGTTTAATTTTAGTCTGATCCAAAATGTCATATTGAAATTATATTTCGTAGAGCTTTAAAGGTTCTCGGTTTTATTATGTAATTGGCTAAGAGTTTTAAACAGGAATCGTCTATTAAAGTGCTATATTTTGCGTTAATACATCATATCCTGGAATATGATTCTATCTGGTTGGATTCCTATACAGTAAGTGATTCTATTCAGTTAAAACGTGTTTAGTGACAATTTTTAAAGTTTGCTGCATTTATATTAAATATTTTTCATTATATCAAAGGATTAGACTAGATTCCTCGACTGAACTTATACATATTTTTAATTTAAAACATTTAGATAATTTGTTGTCCTATAAAATAGATTGATCTACTTTACTTTCTATTATTAATTCTAGAGTTTTTCGGTGAAATATTTTTAGTTCTATTTTCACTCTTTATGCACCATAATTAATTGCTCAATGAACAAATTAGACATTTGATGTTTATAACTAATACTGGCCCTTCGTCAGCGTTTAATCACCTAATACATTCCTGGTGTTAATGTATAATCGAATATCGTATCTATTTTCAATTGTTAAATATTCAAGTATGTATGTTGTTATATTATTAATATTATAAATAAATAAATATATTTAGTTTTTAAAATAGTAATTAATATTTTTTTGTAGTCAATTATCTAGTTAATATAAAAATTGCAAATTAAACATCTCTAAGTCGTAATCGTAATGTATTTAAATGTAATCAAAGAGCACCTTACTTTCAAGACCGTACATAAACAGAAAATATTTAATGATTAAAAATTTCACTTTAACACATACAATTTCTAAAGCTCACAGATTAACCAATTTTTTTTAAAACTAATTTAAGTAATAACGTTAACCTCAAAAACAAAATTAACTATAAGCTAAATTGAAAATCATTTAAAAATAATTATGGATTTAAATTACTTTACATTTTCAGAAAAATATTTACAAAATTAAGTTGAATTTAAAAGTTACTAATTGAAGTCAATTTTTATATAGCTTAATAATAATTCAATGTTCTACATTAATCATTTGTACATAATTATGTAAAAAAAAATAATGCTATAATATATAAATTATGAGGACGTTCGTACATGATTTTTAAGGGGCAATGTATAGTCAATTTTTAAGAAAAATTACGAAAAAGAACATTTTAAAAATAAAAAAGTGTTTAAATATATTTTAAAAGTAATTTATAAGTGGTCTTAAGTGTCACTCTGTGTGGTTTCAATATTTGTTCAAAGACTCGTTTATGCAAAACAAACTTTTAAAGGCATATTAAAATAGGTTTAGAGTTAAAACACATGTTGTTAGTAAATTAATAGAAGACGACTTTTAGTGACGGAAATAATTTCATCAGGGTTTTCCATTACTTAAATATTATATCACACAATATTTTATGAACAAAAAAACTTATTTTACTTTTTAAAATTGCTCTCCAAAATGTTATACATTTATCTATTTTGTAATTTATGTCTTATTAACTCTAAAACCAGTCTTAAGAGGTCTTTACGTTGGTTTTTCATGAAGATGTTTTTACTAAATACTGAAAATCATCGGTGTAGCTTCCTTTTTTTAAGGAAAACCTTTAATAATTTACAAGATAAATTTAATAACTTTTAATGACAAATAGGTGGGCATTTTCAAAATACTTATGTTCAATTATGGATTGTAAAAATAAATAACAAAACCGAAGCATAACCTATAAAACAACGGGGCTCATTAAAACTTGATTTGTAACGAATTTCTTAGAATTAAAAAGTAAATGACCACGTAATTTTTCCTAATATTTTACATTAAGTTAATTAATAATACTATTTTAGTTAAGTTAAAAGTAGTATTGAAAAAAGTAACTATATTGACTTTTTAATTACACGCTGTATAATACTCTATAATCAGCAAGTCTATACAACTTATATAATTATTGTCCAGTTTTGTAAACAACAATAATTAATTATAGTAAAATCCAAAGGCCAAGTTTCAAATTCAAACTTAATAACATTAAAGTCACATTTAGATTAGATTAGACTTGAATCATTTTGAACGACGTCATTCATTATACTATGTTAGTACGGGTATACTTTGTACTTTTCACATCATGCGTTCAAATTATAAGTATAACATTTAATATAATATGCAATTATAATATAACCATTACGAGTATTAGTAGATTTGTTTTACTATTATTGTTGTATAATTATTTTTTAAACACCAAAAATACATTTTAAAAATATGTATTCGGTATCGAATTTCATCAGAAATGAAAATCCAACACAAATTCAATCAAATCTATTTAAGTCCCAATATTCTTAGATATCTATATTGAATTTTTCCCTGATATAACTTTATTACATTAAATCCATCAATATAACTTCAAGAACAGATTGATTTAGGTTTCGTTTTAGTATAATCAAATTTGTTGTAAATTTTTTTTAATATTAATGTACCTATTTTTAAGTTTCACCAACATATTTTCTACCCACATTTATTTAAACTATAAACACTGTATTGATTAAATTTATAATTATTATTATTACTGTATGTATATAAAAGTGTTAAATTTGGAAACCAATACTATGTGAAGTTGTGAACGACGAGGTGCCATGATTTCGGAAAAATCGGGATCTAAAGATAGTATTTTATCATTGACTATTAGCCTCTCCTCCCCCCGCCGGCCATTCAAAAATAATGTTCGCGTCACTGAATTGGTATTATATCCAGTGCTCGAATTGAGGGGGGACGCGGGAGCACTGAGTACCTCAACTAATTTTTCAGAAATTTTAGCGTAAATTCTACTATTTTCAGTTAAAGAGAGATGCGGAAGAAATTTGTCGTCGAAAGAGAAAAGATGAAAAACAACATAGATATTTATACCTACTTACCATAATTTATGGAACTATTTAAATAAATACATTTGATTATTTATTTGGCCGATCCCAAGTAGTTGGGAGAGAAGGCGATGGAGAAGAAGAAGAAGAATTTGATTATTTATTAAATGCAATGTGAGATGTCTATATTAAAACTAAAATATAGTTTTATATAATGAGAAGTGAATTGGGTGGGGGGGGGGGGTGAAGGGCATAGTCCAACACGGTACAACGAGGTGTAAAAATTGACGGGGGACACTATTTTTTCTTAAAAGTAAATAGAGTCCCTGTACTTTTATTTTGCCAATTCGAGCACTGATAGTATCACAATATTTAATGATTCGATTAGATATTTTGAAAACAGTGATTTCACGTTGCAGTTTTTGCCTTTGGGACACGTTGTTTTTTTTATTAAATATTAATAAATTTTAATACACATTATACGACAGTAATAGATATTACGTACGTATATGCGTACTTATTGATTATGTCGATGTGGACATAGCGTGTTATCAGTAATTTTAATCAATTATGTTTCGTTAACCTAACCATCGGACGGTTTGCGCGTGCCGTTGTTCAGAGTTTGCGAATTAAAACGCGATCGCCGCCAACGCACGTGTCTATATAATAATAGTGCCCGTACGCCGTACCTATATTGTGCACCGTTTGAAAAAAATAAATAAAATAAAATAAACGGCGCGATTTCTCGGCGAGCGGCCCGTAGAACGACCGGCGACGACTTTTCGCGTCCCGTTTAAGTTTTACAATAATCATTATTATTATTATTATTATTATTATTATTATTATTATTATTATTATTATTATTATTATTATTATTATTATCATTATTATTATTATTAGATATGCACCGGAACGATGGAAATGCACACACACATGCCGGTGCAGGAATTTTTACGACATGCAACGATAACCGCTCTGTACTCGCCTACTCGTTTACACGTACGCCGTATATAATATATATATTGATAATAAGTACAATATCGATAAAATATGTGATAATACATGAAATACCGGAAAAGGACGACAGTGTGTTATGCGATTACAACCAGCGGTACGATAATAATATTATATTATAATGTGATAAATATAAACTGCGTCGTCGGTGTAATAGGTACCTATTTTATATCCGTAAGTGTACACCTTAGGCTTACCTTAGGCGGGAGGGGGCAGGACGACCCAGATGGCGTTGACTATTAACCAGCCGCTCTGTTGCTCTCTCCGCTGCGGTGGCCGTACGTGTGGCGCGCACGATCGTCCGGAACACTCTTTCTCGCTCGTCTCGCCGCGTCCGTTTGCGGGGCCGACGAGAAACGGCTCGGCAGCGGCGACGGTGGCGGCAGCGGCGACGGCCGGCTCCGCCGAGTCCTTCGCGCGGCCCCGCCGCCGACAGTGTTCGATATTACCGGGTGCGGTTGTACCTGCGCACACGGCCGGACGGGCGCCCTCCGGCCCGTCCGTGTCATACAGGGTGCTCGGAAAATCGATGGTCCCGCGCTGCAGCCATCACCGTGCGTTTCCACAATATACTTATATATATATATATATGTAATGCTAACATTATAATATGTAATCACAAACGTAATGTATATTTATAACAACAGTGGCGGGTGGCCGATTAAAAATTACCATTGGTTTCTGTAAAAGCGTATAGAATAACAATGTAATAATACTACCGATCTAAAAGGCGTTTATTAAATCGAAATTATTTAAATCATACGGAAAAACGAATAAAGATACAAATACTTTTTAAAAAAAAAAAAAAAAAAAAAAAAACGAAAATTATAAAACGATAAAACTAATTCTCATACGTTGTATACGCAAATTTTAACCGTCCGTCTTTCGTTTCACCAAACAAGTTGTTTTCAATTTTTTGCTAATATTATGATGGTGAATTTTCATCCACTGTTTTTTATAATAATATATAATAAAAGAACGCATTAAATAAATAATAAAGTAATATAGAATGGTGCACGCGTCACGAACGCACGGTAAACAACTCATTCCGTATTGTTTCGCAGTAGTCCACAAGCATGTCGGGTGATTATTCGTATCGCTCCGGATGGGCCGTATGATTAGGTACCGAATTTCCCCCTGCCATGTTTTTGTGTTTTGATCATTTTGTTATGACGGGCGGTTGTCAACGTCGCCCCAAAGCCGGGCGCTGTTCGATGCTCGATAACCGCGCAGATGTATAATACCGTAGAACATTATAGAAATGTCACTTAAGGTGATTACAGTTTGTTTACAAAAACTGAGGACCAGCCTTGAAGTTAGTAACGTTAATTCCGCTATATATTGTATATATATTTATAGCAGGGCTATGGCACTGCCTATGTTTCTGTACAAAGTAAATGGGTGACCTTGGATGTTGAAAATAACAGCTGTTGAGAAATTTTAATTACAGATATTGTACTGTAACCACTATAATCAGTAATTTGAAGATGCTTGCATTAATCAATATATTATAATATATAACGGAAATAACGTTACTAACTTCAAGGCCAGTCCTCAGTTTTTTTAAACAAACTGTTATCACCTTAAGTGACATTTCTATAATGTTCTACGATTTATATATGCATTGATTAATGCAAGCATCTTCAAATCACTAATTATAGTGATTACAAAACAATATTTTTTATCAAAATTTGTCAACAGCTGTTATTTTCAACATCCGAGGTCACCCATTTACTTTACACAGAAACATGGGCAGTGAGTAGTGACATAGCCCTGATAACAGGTACCTACTTCAGCCGTGCTATTACCTAATAGAGATGGAACTAATCGTTAATTTTGATGAACTAGTTCATCGTTCATTAAAATGAACCAGTTCATTGGACGAACTGTATGTTATACTGTATTCCATACATATCGTTCGTTTCGTTCAATCGTTAATTATAATACCTAGGTATTTTTAATCTATATCTATAACCCATCATTAATTTATTTATTTTGAACACTACTATTCGTTCAGTGCGTTCGTCTGTTCATAACTTCATTTCGTTCAAATATTCAAATATTCGTGTCGTTCATCAATCGTTCGTTTGTTCGTGTCGTTCAATATTGAACTAGTTCATTTCAAATCTCTATTACTATATATATTTAAACTCCGATTACCTCGTAATGATTTCATAACAATGAAAATAATTGTTAATATTTAAATCAATATCCAATTGATTGTTAATGAGTCATTTGTTAGGTACAAAAGTATTAAAAGTAAAATAATCATTAGAATAACATTAATATATTGTTTATTTTTAAATATCGCGCATTTGGCATTATCAAAGGAAAAGTTGAAAAAACGGTTTATAGAACACAGACACTAAAACTTTTTTAATAGTACGCACGCTGCTTGTAACATTGCATAAAGATATATACCATTATACATTCGTATATCTATACATTATTGAGATGAAAATATACCTAATTACTCTTTGGTACAGAACGATCAATATGAACAAACTTCTTTTTAAAACTAAAACTCCATAAAATGTCTGAATTATTAATTAAACATACTCATACTATATTTTGAAATCCAATATATTTATATACTTGATTAGAGGACTAATATACAATTAAAACATAAAGAAATATCGATTTCTATAATTTAATAATTATGTATATTATATTATAATAAAAATTCTGTAAGTTAGAATTTTGAATTATGATCAATACAAAATAATCAACAAATAATCTGAACTTTAAAATGAAGTACCCGTGTAATTTAATAATTAATTTAGTTCTGCACATTCCGCTTTCCATCAATAACTATACAAATTAATTAAAAGTATTTTAAAACTAAGTTTTGAATTTTTCAATGTTTGAGCCTATATTCATATTACATATATTTTATTCAGTACATCAGTATTTGGTATACGAAATTTGTCTTGATGACCCAAAATCCATTGACTTATATTTGATGTTTACCACCTTTAGGCCGAACTACAAGTTTTATGATTGGCAAAGACGAGTTGGCGTAAAAGCCGAATGACAATGAAATGGGAATATCAAAAAGCCGATCTCGGTCAGGCCAAATGGGACTAACCAAGGTAATATACTAACATCGACTGTTCAGTCGTCTAGAGTCTTGTTAGCATAGCTAAATACAAATCTACAATTGACGCCATTGAGGCTGTAATAGAATGTGTCAATGAAGTAGGAATCTATTGGCTACATTCTGAACTGGCGAGTTATGATCGCTTAGGCTTCTGGGAAATTTTCTAGGTTTTTCAAGTATTCAGCTGGTTTCTTTCGCAGACGATGTGGTCGCTGTTGCCATGGATTACCATACGGCTCTATTAAAGGGTGCTATAAACTAGATACAATAGCCAACTGGATGGTAGAAAACAGTTTAAGACTATCAACGACGAAAATTGTAGCGATCATGCTCAAAACAAAACGCGGATAAACGTGTCCAAAATTTAAGCTAATGGAAACCTAGTTACTGTTGGAATTCTAGACTAAATATCCAGGTGTTAAATTGAATTTGACTCTTAGATACAAGAAACATCTGATGGTAGTTGCTGAAAAAACATCGAAAACCTCGGAAATTTTAGCAAGACTACAACCAAAAACACAGAAAATACGGGGTTTTTTTTATCAGTAGTACACAGTCTGCTATTATAAACAGCCCCTATGTAGGCAACCGCTGTTTTATACGTAAGAAATGTACGCAGGAATCAAAGGTCCGCAAAGAATTATGGTATTGAGGGTGGCCAACAATAATTAGATTATAGCATAAAATTAATTTGTAAATCTTTCTGAAAAATGTATACATAATAACAAAATTTATATTCTAAGTTAAAATTTTAAGACCAATATAAATTTTTATCAGAATTATAATTCCATGTAATTCTTTACCTATAACTAATTTGTTTGCCTTCTAAATATAGAAAAAATAAAAATAAAATAAAATAAACATCATTGTAAGCCCACTAGTTTCCTTGATCCTTTCAGCATCTAAAAAGATAATATTTTCTAGAAAATATCATATAATTTTTGCATTTTGTTTAACAAAGTAGTTAAAGTCTTAATTCTTTTTAAATTATGTCTTCACATGGTTACTTTTACGTATACTTTTTCACATTTTGCTAAAAACTTCTTTCGTGCGCACATCCTTGGGACTGGTTATAAAATACTTTTCGGGATTTAAATAAAGAACATAATGTATATTTACGTTTAAATTAAACGATTTCCAGAGTTAAACTTTGTAAAACTTTACAAGAATTTACAAGTAGGTATGAATTATATTTTTTTTCAATGAAATGTATACATTTTCAAATAAAAATTCATTACCACCATAATATTATCAATTATGAAAAAAAGGTTTAATATTATACTAGATATATATGATAAAATTTGCTAAAACATATTTATATAATTCTGACAACATAAATTATTTATAATATTATATTATTTTAATGTGCGTAGTCCCGTACATTCACATAGACTTTTAAACGATGTACCTGTTTTACATTCAATATTCTGTATAAAAAAATATTTTTGGCTAGTATAAAATCTTGTCGGGATGAGTGCTTTGGAAAAAATTATATCAAATTTGCTGAGAGCTTTTATATTAGCAATGAAAAAAAAAAAGAAGGATACAAAACTGAAAATACTTTTATACAATTCGCAATGAAACAAACGACACAACAATAAATACAATACAATACATTATTTAACTATTTCAATTAACATATATATATATATAAACATTATTATTTTATATTTTTATTTTGAAATGAATATAATACAAATAGGTTACAATTAGACACAGCCTAAGACTTAGTATAAGTAGCCTATATACACTATACATGTTCAATAATGATTAATTACGTAAGTAAGAATTAAATAAACAGAAATACAATCGCCTATAGCTGTATGCGTATATAAGAGAAGGGAAATGATGATCACAAAAAAATACAAAATAAATATCGATATGGAATAAAGTCCAAAGGCCAAACTCGTGAGTCATATAGTAATAAAATGCCGGAGAAAAAATATAAAAATCTATTTTTCGTCATACAGTTTGAATAATAATAATAATTATTATTTTAACATTTGTTTGATTATTTAAATGTTTATCTAACAACGATCACAAGTCTACACATTTCGTACACAGTTAAAGGTCTATATACTTCAGACAAGTAGGTGCCTGCCTAAAGGTACCTATATAATATTATCAGCACGCGTTATAGACGGCATAGAAACTCACACGAGGTGGGAGAAATTGAAATGTATTTTACAAATACTTAAAATGTATTTGAATACAAATATTTTTAAAGGTTTAAATTTAAATGTATAGACTATACGTATATCGCTCATTAAGTTCGGCATCATTAGGTATATTCTAAATACACATAAAATATTTCGCGGAGAATACTTTTAAAAGTAAGTATTTGAAATAGTTGTAAAATTAAATTTTCATTTAAAACATTTAAATGTTTGTACTAAAATACTCGTGTTTGAATAGGTACTTTACGAAGCTACTATGGACTGATCTAATTTTATATGGGCAGACGATATTATTATCTAACCATACCGATCTCTCCCCATTGAAAATGCACGTGAATGCCACTATATAATGTAGCTCGTCATTAATTAATGTCAATACTCAAACGTTTGCGAAACGTGTGGGGTCGTTGAAACGTAAAACGGCATAACAATTAAATTACTGTAACGGTCGCCAATACACAACCGACATTTGTACATTCATGTTATTATACGGACACGACCGTTTTTGGAGCAAAACCAAATTTTAGCCGCCGGCGGTCCTTACGGGCTGCATATTATGGTCGCAGGACACGACGATGATCATATTTCAACGGTACAGGACCGGAGAAATGTAGGAAATAAAAAAAAAAAAACCATTTATGTCCACTTCTAAACGATTGTTTTACCGAACGAAATCAAAGCCATACATAATATATATATATATATTATGTTTCAAACGGGGAAAAGTTGAATAATACAAGTTAAAGGTTATCCGCCACAGACAATATAACCAGTACAACGAAAAACGAAAAATAGTTTAAGTGTAAAAATATATTATATAATTATTATCTGACGCCAGACAACAACAAATTATTTATTGTAAAAAAAAAAAAAAATACATAAAGTAGTTCAAGATAACAAAGAAAATGCATTGAATAATAATACAATAAAGATAAACAAATTTAATGACTCAGCTTCAATAGTAAGTTGAACTGCGGTACGTTCTGAACTATGGCCTGCGGAGTATTCTACGTGTGTAAAGTTGTCCCTTTATGTTGTCCAATCTTTACAAACTGTTTGCAATCTCATTTTCTTAATTTTTAACCCTATTTATAACCAACTTTTTACAATTTGTAACCTCATAATATGTTACGAGATACAGCCGGTTTCTCGATGAGGTCAACTTCAAGGTATAGTGCCGTAATTCTACAAAATAATGGGTCATACAGTCTTGAAATGTTCATATAGAATTTAATTAAATTTTTTCGACGTTTGTTTCCCAATTTTGACACGTTTTTAGAAATTTTAAATACCGATAAGGTTTTTAATCATAAACGAGTTAATTTTAAATTAAAAGACTTGAAAATTGTATATGTTGTATATATATTGTAATGTTAAAAATACGTCGTTCTAGCTGTATTCAAAAAATCTCAAAAGTCAGTACACACAATTTTTTTTAATACCTACCCGTTTAAATATTTTGACAACATGTATTATTTCGGTATGAACAGTATTCGAATGTTGTGAAAAAAATTAGTTTATAGACTTTTAAAAACTTTCATGAAAAATGTGTATACTCATACGTACAAAATTAACGTAAGCATTTTTTTAAATTTTCCCCCCAATTTTTGGTTGTTTATAGTAGAGATGGACAAATTCGGTCTTGGTCTTGCATTTTTACAAGACCAAAATGAAGACTGTACTAGAACAAGCAAGACCAAGACCAAGATATTTACTATTTTGTAACAAAATTGGAATAAAAATTTTATAAAAGACCAAGATCAAGACTTGGCTGGAAGATTCTTGCAAGTTTGCTTTTAAATAAAATAAAAATTAATGAATTAAATATATTATTTATTATTATTTTTTTTTAGTATACTACAGTGTTTGGAAAGAAAGACGTTTATGAACGCATATTCATGCGTTCACGTTCATATTCTGTGAATGACACGAGAATGCCACTCGTTTCTGTCAAATAGAACGTGAACGTGAACGACGTTCATATTTTTCAAGAATTTGAACGATTTTTAAGCCATTTAAATTAAATTGAAATATATTAAAATTTCGTTATAAACTTTATTAGATTTAAATATAATACTTGAAAAACCAATTTCCTTTGATTTGCTATAAAATTAAAATGATATAGTTTCTATGAATCTATAAGTTTTTAGTATATATACCTATACATAAGAAAAATTTATATTTTATTGATTAAAATGAACGACCAGATGAAAGCGTTCATTTGTTTAAAGAATGCGAGAGTGAACGTGTTCTTTTTAAATATATTTGAACGTGAGCGAGTTCTTTTTTTAAGTATTGTAGGTGAACGTCAACGAATTCAATTTTTAAGTGAACGTTCCAAACGCTGGACTACACGTGTACACTATTTACAATTCCACACCAAATCTACAGATTTCTCGTAATACAATCATCAATATTCAAATGTAATATTTTCGGAACAAATTATCGTCTATCTATCGGATATATGGGTTAACAGAATTCCTAAAATTTTTCGGAAGTTCGATGTTATTGAAAACAGTGAACTACACAGGTATCTACACTATTTTTATTCTGATCAATATCATCGACTGTCGCTATCGTGTACAGTATTACCGTGTTGTGATTATATAATAAATAATAATAATTTAATAAGTCTAATTTAGGTTTGTTGATGGAAATTGATTCAAATGAAAGTAAAAACATATTTCTTATTTTATTATGATTATTTTTCAATAATAATAATATATATGTATCTAAAATAAAATCGTTTTCATTATCTGAAAAGCAGATATATTATATTATATAGGTGCGTATCTACTATCTATTTTTTTTAATGTCATTTTACTCGAATTTTTTGTGAACAACTAGGGGAGGGGTAATTACCCCATTGCCTCCTTTATATCTGTTCATGTATACGTATAAATAAATTATTTATCCTTATTTATGAATTTTGTTAAAAAAATTAGGACTGCAAGTATTTGCACGACTAAGACCATGATCAAGACGAAGATTGGCTTCTACTGAGTCAACAAGACCAAGACCAAGATAGCTATGGTCTTGGTATTGGCCTTGCTTTGTGCGTCCAATAATTTATATCAGTTTTTTATTTTGAAGTTTTTTTATGATAAAAGAATTAGTTTTAGTTATTATGGATAGTAATACTCGTATTATATATGCCGAAGCTTCGCTCAGAATCGTTTTTCAGAAATAAATTATTTTTCAATACTTTCAAATTCAATATATCCATTACCAGTATATCCTACCCAATGAGTGAAGTGCTTCCACCCCTTACTGACATGCTTTATATATTTTTGAAATTAAAAAACCATTTAAATTTAAATAGATATAAAATCATTATACTGTGGATTTTTTTCAAAGTTTTATATTTTTAGCTCGATCGCCGCCTTTTTGATTCTGAGTTTGGTAGCATAGCTACCGTTAAGTGAATGTGATCACAAAATGGGAAGAAAGGATGAGTAATGGATACCATGACATTTTTCTAGAGAAACACGCGAGAGAATGGAATTTCATTACCTAATTAAATAAGTGACTGCAATACAGTGTACATACATATATATATTATACGAGTGCCTACTCATGTCTGCGTGTCTACTGTACGCTGGGAAGTAATCATGTCTTGAAAATATTTTCAGGGGTATTTAATGATTTTTAAAAAATATATTATTGTGTGTGTAGGAATAGTTTTTTCAAAGCCAATTCAATTTGAATAGTTGGATGTTCAATAGCTTAAACTTCTCAGAAACACCCCTGTTAATCTTTAAAGTGTTTTTTACTAGATGACGAGAAAAAAATGGCTACAGAATATTATACAATTAAATGTGATCTTAACGCTCAACTCTTAGGTTTAATAGTTATTATTTAATTAAACTGTAAGCAAAATAAAAATATTTTTATCCCATTTTTGCCTTTACATAATATCTTGAAAATACTGAAAATCTTTAATCTTTATCATTAGGTAATAAAATAAACAAAAAAATTCAACACCTTATAAAATAAAAAAAAACTGTGCAGATACCTGATACAAGTATGTATTCTATTTGAAATGTTCATCATCGATTCGGTCATCGGACAGAATATTGTAGTACTATTAATTATTATTAAAAGAATATATTCTGAGCAATGATCAGCCTAATAAAAATAATATATATATATTTTTTTTTTAATATTAAAGTGCCTTTATTTATATAAAATATTACAGCACAATGATAAATAAATAATGAAATAAGTAATTAAAAAAATTAAATAAATAAAATGGAAATACAAATAAACGATAAATAAAGAACCCAGCATTTAGGATAAAGAAAATTATGTTAGAAATAACTGGTTGAGAACGTGAATTAAAAAGTAGTTTTATGTCAGGAGAAGAATTAAAAGAGAGGGGATAAGAGTGATTGGAGAGGAGGTTATGTCCAAAACATAGACGGGAAAAGTCAACAATTTGAAACCTGGAAAGGGCAAGATCCCAGAACCACGGGCGAGAAAAAGTTCGTGGGGATATTCTTCGATGCCAAGAATCGTAGGATAGAGAAAGGGAAAACCATTTGTACTGTCAGACATTCTAAATGAGCTTATAGTGAATTAGAAGAAGATTAGAATACGAGATTTTAAAAGGAGAAAAATCGAGAAACTGCTTAGTGGAACATGATAGGCGGAATACCGTCTCATTACCGGTAATTCCGACATGGCTAGATAAACCAATACTCGTTTATTATTGAGGCGGAGACAGTGAACCAGAAACTTGATAATAAAATCAAGAGGAGATAAGGAAGCAAAAAAAGAGTTAGATAAAATAGCTAAAAGGCAAGATTGTGAGTCTGGAGCGATTAAGATATCATAAGAATTTAAGGCATTTAATGATAATAAAACTGAAGAGCACTGGTTATTGCATAGCATTTAGCAAAAAAGGATGATGTGAAAAAATGTAATTTGTCAGAGAAAGAAATAATAAGTTGAGGAAAAAAAAATAGAAACCCACAAATTGTAATGGATAGTAATAAATAAGAAATGATTTTGGTGAATTATTGAATATGAAATGATTAAAAAGTGAGTTTATTAGAGTAAAAAGTTATTGAAAATGTTATCACTAAAAAAAAAATAATATCTAAAAAAAACATTTGGTACAAATCTATAAGATCTCTCTGGGGTTGTTATTTTCCTGATTATATACATATTTGAAATAGATTTTGTTGAATGTGGGTTTCCTACAATTTTCCCGATTTTTTTCACATTTACTGGAAATACTACCGGGAAAATGAAACAAAATAACCACTCTAAAATTCCAACTAGTTTAAATTCAGAAAATCCACTATCCAAAATCTCTCTAACAGGCACGTACACATATATTATTGGACGTGCTAAAAAAAAAAAGGAAAAAATAAAACACATAATTTGGTACTACAATATAATATATTCCTCACTTCGCTCAAAATCGATTTTATTAAATAAATTTAATAAGTAATAAAAGTTCCGAAAGAAAAATCTTATTTTTTTATGAAAAACGATTTACGATTCTCTGAAATCGCCACATTTGTTACTCCTCCCTCCAAAAACCTACTATAATATCGGATCAAAGTTTGACTATATTCGCAAAAATCTCATTATTGATCTAATTTTTTTGTTTGTCTTAGTTGTTTCAGTATTTTTTAAATGTTTTTTTTTTTATTCCAAAAAAAAAATGATCGTTTTATGTGACACGTTATATTCAATGAGTGAAACTTGTGGCACCTAATTTCTTCGCTTTGAAATATTAGACTGAATTTCTCGACGAAACGAATGAACGATTTGTACACTCTGTGTAATTAAGTGTCAAAAAATTAATTTCACAATACCGTTCATCTAATTTTTCATTGAACATATAGGTTGTTGACCATATTATATATTGTGTTATTTATTTCAGTATTCATGGACATCCATGTACTTAACACATTATTTATCGATGTAGATAATATTCAGAGATAACAATAAATTATTGGCTATTCCCTGGTAATACGACACTACTGCAGTATAACGTGGCAAATGTAATTATACAGATTCCGAGTAAAACGAGAAAAAAAAACAATGGTATTTTAATAAAATTTCGTTGTTTTTTTTTATACATATTGTTTCGGAAAACCAATTTTAGACAGTAAAAAGTGCTATACGAAAGTTTCATATAGCCTCTATCGATTTTAAAGCGTACTCAGATGTCACTGTAAACTATTGTTATTTTTGAAAATGTACAGAATATATATACCTATATGGTTTTCGAAAAATTTTCATTATAATTTGTCGTATAGCCGTCAAAATATTTTGCATAATATTGTATTATTTGGCAAGGGAGGAGCATTTACAGAATAGTAAGATGTTTAGAATTTGGTAAACTATTCAAAAATGTAAAAATTGTTCGATTTGAAATTTTATTTGTTTGAAAATAATTCGACAAAATGTGGTAATTGTTTATGTTAAAATTTATAACACGGTCGACGACGCTAAATTATATTATGATAATAATTAATAACATATTTCGTAATATATTATTTTATACATTTGTAAAGGAGTACAAACTTTAATTTTGACAAACGACATAAATATAACAAACTGATCATCACTCAGAATAATTTTTTGAATCTGATAATTTATCAACGTTTTCAAATGATTGATTATACGTTTGAGGGGAATTGATTGAGACTCAAATGTATTTTACCCAGCATTCTGAATCTATATCCTGTCGATACTTTACACACTTCACATTTTAATTACATATAGTTGATACATCGCCTTGTATGTAAATAGTGTCATTTTTGAAAAGTTCTTTTTATTTGATAAAATATAGGAAAATTTTGATAGTCTAAGAGTTCTGAAAATAGTTATTTATTTATATATATATATATTTTTTTTTTGTTTTGGAGAGAAAACAATATTTTACATTTTTATCACGTCTTCAAAATCTAAAATTCTGCGTCAAATACATAAATATGAGATCGTTATAAAAAAAAAGTTTTGCGCAAAAACCGTTGTTATAATCTTTTATTTTATAATAATATAATAATATTAATATTTAAAATTTATATATAATAATATTTTACTGTTAGCTTTTACTGTTTTATAAATTACTTTGAAAATTTAAATAACCAGTAAAAAATAATAAATGCGCATTTTAATCTAAACAATTTTAAATATTATACATTTCCCCTTATATATTTTAACCTAAAACTTGAAAATATTTTAAATCGATTTTTTATTGTTTTATTAATTATTATTTTTGTACTACCTATATATCTATTTCAAATAATTAAATAACTATTTTCAGAGAACATGAATAGATATATAAATTGAAATAATCTATAATAAATAATATATGAATAGATTCATTAATAAAAATAAATAAATTTTGATAACAAAAATATTGTATATATTATATCGATTAATTGCAAATTTAATTTTAAACGCACTCTCCTAATTAAATTCAAAATACCACGATAGAATGCTTTTGTTCCATTTTCTATAAGCCAGAAAATTCCTTACATATTTCCTCTCTATTCAAAATTGTATCCAGTTAGATTGGTCGTCCCTCTCTATGGGGACAAATTTACCAAGTATCTTACACAATGTACTAGATTA
The DNA here is from genome assembly GCA_025469235.1 of Pemphigus obesinymphae. NCBI lineage: Eukaryota > Metazoa > Arthropoda > Insecta > Hemiptera > Aphididae > Pemphigus > Pemphigus obesinymphae. The sequence goes on along the minus strand of JAIPRL010001790.1, from coordinate 4,374 downwards.
CCTATCCCCAATTTCTCTATTTTTTTATGATTATTTTAAGTAATGATAACCATATTATTAACCTAGTTAAGTATATACTAATTTATTGTCTTATTTAACCGTGTTTGCTCCTTTTTTTTATACGCCTATATATATTTATATATAAATTATAATATCTACGAGTTTAATGCTATTGCATGATGATGATGATTGTGAAAGCTCGTTTTGTACAAAATAAAATGATTAAAATCGAAAATGTCGGAAATATAATCGTACAATTATATTATAAACTCGTTATATAATCATGAAAACTTTTATATTATTTAGCAGTAAACATTTACATCAAAAACACTTATCGTAATTTTGTTTAATATTTTACTGAGCATGTTTCAAACTTTTCTTTCTGATCTAAAATAATTATTATTTTCAAATTATAAAACTTATACAAAAAAATAAACATGCAAAAAATATAATATTAATTACCGTAAATATATTTTACTATAATTATTAGGTAGATATATTTAAACACATTTTGACGATTTTGGTGTTGAGTTACTTGTAGAATTATTTATATATATAAATAAATACCCAGTTTCTACAAAATAATTGGTTTTTATTTAACAAATACGTATTTCGAAAACAATGTTCTCATCTTCAGTGTTACACAACTACTTAAACATTTTGACTTGCTATAATGAATAATAATAATGAACAAATTAGGAGAGCTCACTCTGGAGCGTGCTAAATTCCTAGTTTTAAACGTATTTTAAACTATAATGTAAAAATATAAATAAAACGAATAATATCTATCTCCCAACAGTAAAAATCAACAAATCAACAATGTCCTTTAGAACTACCTAATGCAAATATTATAAAACGAATGATATAATATCCATTTAAAAATCTGACCGCATTGAAAGCGCTATATATTACTCATAATATATAAGATCAGTGGGTATTCGATTAAAATTCTGTAGTTTGGTCAACGCAGTTGGTTCGATACAAATCATTTTTTTTTTTTTTTTTTTTTCAGAACAGTGTCCTAAGATGCGGTATTCCACGTCAATCTCCTTCATCTTATCAGCTATTTTAATGAACCTGATCATTAAAAAAAGTCATCGGAAACAAGAAGGACAAGGTTAGATCTCCGATTTGTTTTTAAATGACATACAATTATAAATAAAAATTACATAACACTTCAAACACATTTACATTTAATTTTTTTAGAATCTGAATGTATTGGTTTTACATGATGTGTTTTAATTTTTTCATGTAGTGTTGCTTAAAAATAAGAAATACATTTTTTTCCTTCTATATTTGAGGACGGCACCCCTCAATTTTGTTCTATGTATTAAAAAAATAATTATTGTAAAGTTTGAGCGTAATAAGTCAACCCCTTTCTCATGCTCAATGGGGTTAAAGTTTAATAAAAAAAAAAGGGAGGATTTTTATTTTTTGGGTGTACTCTCTTAAATTTTAAAGTTACACAAAAACTGTAAAAGTCTTTTATTGTAGAAATATATATTTATTAAAAAAAAGAATGCTTACTAGTTTTTTTTTAAATTGATAGTTTACCTAACCTTTATTATCTTTAATGTTCAAGTTAATTTAAAATTATAAATAACCATTATTATAGTAAACAATATTCTCTATAATCATGATAATTTTAGTTACATTAACCACTTTTAAAAAAATCAAGAAACACTGAAATAATTTACTAATTTATTTTATTATAAAATATGGTCTCAAGATGATATTGAGAATTTTTTTTTAATTTTATCAGGAAATATGCCTAATAACTGTATTATTTTGCCAACATTTCTACCTCGTACTCCAAATGGAAGTTGGTGCTCAGAAAGATTCAAAATATCATTATTTATATGTTTTTTTTTTTACATGTTTTATAAAAAAAACAACAACTATAAATTCGTAAATATTTTTTTATATATTTTCAAGTTAACAATACAATGAAATTTTCATAGTACCTACACCTATATATAGTTGTTATCTTTGGCATTTATTAATGAGAAACAGCTTTTACCACTATTTTAGTTATTTTTGTGGACACTGATTTTTGGTTCGCTACAAACAAAACGTTAACAACATATTAAATTCTCCAAATAGCTTAGAATTGCTCCTCGCTCAGCTATATCGTTAATAATTTGCAAATGCTGTATGCGTTTCTTGCCTTGTCGATAGTCTTCATTTTCAGTCCCTTGTTTGGGCGGTAGGTTTATAAACGAATCTAAGAAATATAGAAATCTTTGAGTTCTTTTAGTTGCAAAATCTCATGATTCCTAAGGATTGCAGCATTTTCTCTTACTTGCCACGTACCAGAATGAATTAACATGCCACTTACAATTTTCAATTTTTCGTGATTGGAAAAGAGGTCATAATTTACAAGTCTAATAAGTTCATCAGTTAAATACCATTTAGAATATTCTTGGTTGCAATGTTGATTTATGAATCAAAGGATTCGAATTTTTTTAGATCAGTTCAAATATTCAGATCCCTTCCTGGCACTTCAGCTGCAAATGGATATTCAGCCCATAAATTTGTATATAGGAGTGCATCGAAGTGAACAAATCTTTGTAGTTATTTATTTATTTTTTTTTTTTGTCAGTTTAAAAATATTATATTGTTTGCGATACAAAAAAAATGTTTAGCATAAATTAATTTTGCCATCCATCGTACGTGGTGGACTGGCCCTGGAGTTCGCCAATGTATTTTAAAGAGGCTTATTCAATACAATCATTGTTAACACTACAAGTTCATTATAATCATCTCTGATTGATGTTTTTTTAATTATAAATTTCTTAAGAGCTTCTAAAGTAGCCGTAACGTATGTTTCTGTTTCTTCCTTTAATTCCAATCCTTCGTAACTTGCTGATTGATTTTATTCTATATGACTTTACATTTTTCAAACAAAGATATTTCTGAGGAGTTCAATAAACCAAAACATGTATAATATATTTCAACTAATATTATTTTCATAGTATGATGACGACTAGCCAACCACAAAGTATCACAACCGATATGTTTCTCCGCGAGAGAACATGCTCCTTTTAAATGGCCTGTAATAGCAGATGTTGTGTCAATACTTAATGCATGAACCTTCTTTGATATATTTCATTTTACTAATATATTCTAAATAGCATCAGCAGTATTCTGCCCAATTTCTGCATATAATTTTGGTACACCGTGTAATTTTTCTTTGCCGTCTCTGGATACTAATATAGGTACAGGAAGTCGATCAACTCAACAATCCACAATCAACTATGTTTGATACAATTTTTCTAATAAATTCATAAAAAATGGTTCACCCAATGACATTTTTTTTATAATATTTTTTATAGGTAATTAAATTATAAATATACTTTATACAGAACATTTTACTGTGTCATCAATCGTTTGTCAAATATTTCGAAATAACCGTAAAAAACAAATTTCTTCGGATTTATCAAATATTTTGTATTTTGTTTAATTATTTTATCAAATAATAAATTTTCGAGAATTTTTATGAATACATTTTTTATATAAAATATATTTGTCTGTAATTTACTTTCTTACATATTTTTTGTAAATTTAAAATTTTTTTAAATAATTGAAAAAAATAGAAAAACGGCCCATTTTAGCCATACTTCAACCATTTTGTGTACCACGAAAGGGTTTAGTTAACAAGTCCAAATTTTCTTAGAATTGTTTTTTCATCTCACATAAAAAAGTTAGAGGGTGCCACGATTCAAATTTGAACTTTTATATTTTTGGGCCATCCTAATATGTATACACTTTTTTGGGTAGAAAGATTCTAACAACAGTTTTGGAGTAAAACTTATTTTTGATAGAAAATTGATTCTAGTTATTGTTACATTATAGAGGTTATTTTTTGATTGTCTAAGTATTTTTCAAGAGCGTAACGAAATACTACCTATTATAAGGGAAATACAATAAAAAATGTTCATACCTAAATTAGAAAATAACAAATAAACTAGTCATGATCATAGGCGTGCGCACGGGAGGGGCCGGGTTGGCCGTGGCCCCTCCTGTGGCCCGTGGTTTTGTCTATAATAAATGTAATACATATTTGTATACTATATACGTAAATATAAATTTGATTTTAATATTGCGTCTATATATGTATATATATCTATATATAAATTTGCAATCAGACTGAAAATTGTTTTATATTTGATTCATTATAGTCGTCGTTATAACAGTGGTTGTAAACACGTAGGTACAACCCACAGAATTCTATATACAAAGTACACACTATTATTATTAATCATCTCTGATATCAGCAGCTATGGTGGTTATTGTGTTTTTCATGGTAGACCGAATGATTACCTATTACCCATAGACGTACCAAATATAATTTGTAAATTATGTTATCACAGT